>WWET01002965.1:82857-102391 GCA_011038615.1 Limnodynastes dumerilii | reverse complement strand
TCCTTACGCCGGCTGAAGGCTACCCTAACTTCAGCTGGCGTAAGGAAGGGGCCATACGCTCGCACAGGAGCGTATGGCCGCTTAGCACGCCCTCCTACCCTCATTTACTTACCTCCCCCCGCCCTCCAGCACTAACGTGAGCGTAGGGACGCTGGAGGGCGTCCCTTCGGCGCTGCTTTGGACGCCCGATCCAGGATCGGGCGTTGCCGTAGCAACGCCGGGCAACATCTGGCCGACGCATGCGCAGATCGGCTGCAAAGCCAATCTTACGCTTACGCCCGCCATCCGAGCGACGGCGGGCGTTACTCAGGATCAGGCCCATGGAGAGTTAGATTAAACAACTGAAAAGGGGAAAGATTAGGGTTAGGGCTGAAGGGGGAGGTTAGGGTTAGGCTGCAGGAAACTGAGGTTTTGGTTAAGGGAGGGTGGACCAGATTCACACCTAAGAATCTCTGGATTCTTAGGTGCGTAAACTTAAGAATGTAACTACTGCGTATGCGCAGTAGTACATTTACGGAATCTACATACCAGTTATGTACATAGATTGTCTCTGTGCGATCTTTAAAGACCGCACGAGTAGTTTAGGAAGAAAGAGGTGTGCTTATGCCGCCTCGGGGTGTGCTTAGTTAGAAGTGGGAGGAGGAGGGATTTAGATTAGCCGGGGGAGGGCAGGGTTGGGGATGCTGGGTGTGGGTCCCCGGTTAGAAAATCCCAATTTCGAAAATTCGAATTGCGAATTTTCTTTTGCGAATGCGAATTTTCTCCGAATTGCTAAAATTCGAAAAATGCATTCACCGAAATGTTTCTATTTATACTAGTCTGAAATAATAATTTTTCTAATTCGAAAGTCTCTATTTCGAATACAGCTATATTTCGAATAGTGTACATTTCGATACAGAGCAAAGTAGAATAATGGTCAATTTCGAAAATCTGCATTTCGAAAATCTTCGAAAATACAACAATCGAAATAGAAATACAATCGAAATGTGCATGTTTCGCAACCTATTACATTCGAAATCGGGAACGTTCGAAATAGCGAAAATTCGAAATAGCGAACTTTCGAAATAGCGAAAATTCGCAATTTAGTGGTCGAAATACAGATTTTCGAAATTGGCATTTTCTAACCGGGGACTGACTACCGGGGATGCTCTGTCTCTCAGTTGTGAACACGGTCTGGTGTGAGGATAGGGTTGGGAAGAAAGACCATTTGAAATACAAATCTTCGTGGCTCAAGGAGCCACAGCACCACCGCAATCAAGAATGGAGACTGCTGGCAATTGCCATTTAGCTGCTGTGCAATGGTCTTTGGAAAATAAACTCCACACCCCTGTAGGTTTCCTATGTTTAAGCTACAGTAATATGAAATAATGGGTATTTAGACTTTAGCTATTGTACTGTTTACTAATCTCTCCTTATAAATACAATATGCGTGTGCAAAGACTGTGGAATGAATCTTTTTATTAGAAGTATGTGACTCATTTCACCTTCATACATTGTATACATTGTGAATATGCTATGTAAAAATGGTTACTGGCAGGATATGCTATAGCTGTGAAGACACAGTAGTAAAATAAAAAGGCTGCCAAACACCATAACAAAACTATTCCAGCAGCTTCACACAACTTATGCTTCATTTGCTTCAATGAGAAAGTAAATGTAGCTTCATCTCTGGGATGCCAGAGAGCGTGACTCGGGAAACCTCATTTCAACAATGCAGGAGCACGACAGCTTGCACCATGGAAATAAAATAGCCTAAAATAAATAAAGCTAAATAGTGCAGTCATCAAGTCTATTACCCTATAAATCTATAACTGTCAAAATAAACTCCAGAGCTGTCAGGCTTCACCACTTCAGGTGAATTTCTATTTAACTGGTCATTTCTTTGATAATTGGATTTTAAATGGGACAGCTCCCATGAAAATAAGCTTGACATCATTTACTTTTTAAAGGTTTACCAAGTCACCATTGTAATATTAAATTGGACAGTGACTACGGCTATCTGTGCAGTCATTTGTTTGCCATAGAGTGCAAAGTGAGCCAGTGTCTGCTGGTATGGTCCAGGCTGGTGCTTTAACTCCTCACTATCTCCTTTGCAGTTCTTCTTGCTGCTGAGCTGCCTGTCCTGTAGTTGAGCTACTGAGCAGGGAGGGGTGGAGTCTGGGTATAAGTACAATGTTACATAGGCCCATACAGCATACCCTCCAACATGACCCATTCCATTAAGTACAAAATACTCTGCTCCTGAGCTTCCAACTGTCAGTTACTATGGTAAACACCTTTGTTGAAGAGGCAACTAGTTATTTAAAAATTAGTTAATTCATTTAAACCAGGTGAGTGACAGTTGGAAGCTCAGGAGCGGATTATATTGTACCTAATGGAATGGGTCATGTTGGAGGGTCTGATACAGTACTCTCTGGGTATAGACTAAGCCTGTCCAGTAAAGCTCAAACAATAGGGAAAGGGGTTTGTATGCATGACTTTGTGTACATTGACATACTACAGAAATAATGGACTGGATTCAGATTTACAAAATGTGGACATTTTCAGCTCATTACTAGCGGGAAATGGACACATTTGGTGACCAAACATGACCACGCAAAAGACTTCCAACACGTGTCTGAAACTTCAGGATCCTGACCTCTGCCTTTCAAATATTTCTGACAGTGAGTCAAGATGAGGCGGGAAGCAGACCACATGTACATTAAATGGGAGGGGATTAATGTCAATTTTACAGTAAGGGTAGACCAGATTCACACATCAAAAGCCCTTAAGAAGGTTTAAATACACATGTATCCACACCTAAGACTCAACTCCCTCCCACACCACTCCCCTGGTGTTTTAAGTTCCTAAAGCAATTAAAAGTGCCATAGGGCTTCCTTAATTTCCCTGTGTGTATTTTCCTTCTTAAGATCGGAGGTACAGTCACCGCACCCTCCCCAGCTCATTTAAATACCTCCCCCCAAAGCTGCATTTAAAACCATGTGGCCCCAAACCAGATGCCGGTTTGGGGCCCCACAAAGGATCCTGCATGTTGAAAATGACAGCTCTCGTCTGTTAAGGCCACAAGGGTGCTTAACAGTCTAAAGGCCGCCATACACTAGAGCGATTATCGGGCCGATCACCTAATTATCGGGTGATTGGGCAAATAATCGCTCTAGTTAGTGGCCAAGATCATTTTTCCAAACGCCAAATAAACGCACCAGAAACGCTTGGTGCGATTATTTGGTCTTTTGGAAAGTTTAATAAATATCGGGAGAAAGCTCCCGATATTTTAAGGGAGCCAATCAGCAAGCTGAATGGCTCCCTATCCCTGCAATAGACGCTGCTCCATATCTATGTACAAAGCTGCTCTATCAGCTTTGAATTATACCTTCAAAGCTGTCAGAGCAGCATAGTGCATAGATATACAGCAGCGGCAGTAGTACAGACAGGGATCTGCCGAATCCGCACTGTGTGAAGAATGGCTACGGCTGATTCTTGTCTGTATTTCTCCCTGTACCGCTGCTGCAGATCTATGCACTATGCTTCTCTGACAGAGCAGCTTTGTACATAGCTCGTCAGCAGCGCCTTAGAGAGCCCTGCCCCCCCTCCCCTCTTCTGCTATGATTATCGGTCCCAGCAGAGGAGGTATATGGTGCTGATAACAGGAGATTACCCTTGCGGGAAATCGTTCCGTTTATCGGGCCACCCCTGCTGGGACCGATAATCGCCCTAGTGTATGGCGAACTTAAGATCCTGGGCCCCTGGGGCTCTCTTAGGCTGCCTTTTGGATAATCAGGTCCTGCCTCCCCTACCTACCTATGTCACAAGGCTGACTTGGCCTCCTTCTGCTTAATAAACTACGTGCAGTCTTTAAAAGCCGCACATAGGGCCTGATCCAGACCTATACACAGCATCATTACCCTCCCTCCCCCCGCCTCCCTACACTAACCTGAACGTAGTAACGCTGGGGGACGCCCCCTCCAGCGTTACTATGGCACTGCTACAGATGCCTGATCCACGATCGGGCATTGCCGTAGCTACACCGGGCAACATCTGCCTGGTGCATGCGCAGATTGGCTTTTAAGCCGATCTTACGCTGCTGACCAATGTAGTAACGCCGGCCAGGGTAGGCCTGGATCAGCGTAGGCCATAGTGTCTGCACCTTAGTACTACATACATTGTGTAGTCACAGTGAGCATGCATGCTGGGAAGTATTCAAATTATTAAAACTATGCACCTAAGAAGCAGCAGCTTCTAAGCTGTGAATCTGATCTGGTGTGTTTATGCCCTTAAGACCTTTCCAGATGTACCTGTCACTGCCATTTTATGTGGAGATGGCATTGAAATATTAAGGTAGACCTGCAATTGTAAGCCCATATGTGTGAGGGGAATGTTATACCCTCCTCCGCACAGGACTCACTTTACAGCTGGTATCCAGCTTCAAATCACTGCTGCCTCTATGCCCAGAGCTGTGATTGCTGTAGAAGAGTGGCTCTAGATCTGGTCCAATGTTAATACTAATACTAATACTAATAATACTACTAATAATAATAATAAAAAAAACATTTTCTATTAGTCTAAGGATCATTTGGGGAATTATAATGCTAGATATCTATCTAATATGAATAATGCATATTTTATGGGAAATATTCAATTAATATAGGGATTGCAACAATATAAAACATTTTATATTTAAAAATATTATATAACCTCTATCACTTTATGTTAAATATTTCAGGGATATAAGAACTTAGTGCTGTTATCTTCCTTACAATCACTACTGCTGTCACCTTCTGCCCAGTAGCAGATCAGTGTCCACTTCCTGTAAATGACAGGAAATATTATTTTACAGTTATACAGTAGAGACAAAAGAGTGAGGGGGTAGAACACGAGACACCAATAACTCGGATGCAGTCCCCACTAAGAATGTCTGATTTACGAAATAGGGAATACCCCTTTAGTTTAGACATTTTTTTTCAGAATGAGTGAGTATGCCGATCGGCATACTCACCCAATCCGTTTCGGAAACGCCGCCGCCGCTGCTATCGCAGGACCCGGACCACAGGAAAGGTGAGTAACCTCTCCAGGGTTAGGGTCAGGCTGCGGGAAAGGGAGGGTTAGAGTCAGGCTGCAGGGGAGGGAGGGTTAGGGTCAGTATGCAGGAGGGGAGGGATAGGGTCAGGCTGCCAGGAAGGGAGGGTTAGGGTCAGGCTGTGGGGAAGGGAGGGTTAGGGTCAGGCTGCGGGAGATGGAGGGTTAGGGTCAGGCTGCAGGGAAGGAAGGGTTAGGGTCAGGCTGCGGGGAAGGGAGGGTTAGGATAATGGAAAGGGGGTGTTAGAATTAGGGGAAGGGTTGGGGTAGTTTACAGCCTTACCTTTCGGAGCACCGCGTTCGGTGCTCCGTGAATCGATTGCTATGCCTCATAGAGGCATTTGCAATTAAAATCCCAGCCACTATCGAAATAGGGCTGTCCTTTCTGGGCACCCACACCCCCAATAAATGGTCCCAGTATCCCAATATCCATAAAGGTTCTATGGGTCTAGGTTACAGACATAGCGCCGGATCTAGACCTACGAGCATCTTATGGCCACCCATGGTCTTTAAGGCCGCATAGCTAATCGTAACAAGGCTCTCCCTGCCCAGTCCCCATGCGCACAACCTTCAACACAGGGAAATTAAGGCCGAGGTGGCCGTAATTTCCTTGGCAGCCATAGGTCTGGATCAGGCCCATAGAGTATATTCTTGATTTAAAAGTAAGTTAAGTAATTTTTCTATTAACATATATTTTTCAGTAATATTCCTTCACTGAAAAACCACATAGGATGAAAACTACATATAGAATTACCTCCCTCAGACTTGTGTTATTGCATTTCTGTACCCAAACTGTCCTGCTATAATCTTCTCTGGTCTTCTTGCCCATCCCTATACATTTCTTGGCTTGGTATTCACATATTATTTACATATTTTCAGCTATCTTGTACAGGCTGTAAATTCTATTCTATAAATAGCTTGGTGGATTTTGGGCCATTATTTCTGCTGTGTGGGGTTGGAAAATAACTGCTGGGTTGCAAAATATCTAAATCAAGAAAAGAAGACAGTTAATACCTCTCAGGGAAGCATTTTAAATAAGATATATTTCTATATATTTATAGTTTCAAAATTCGGTTCATCCTTCCTCTATACTAACCTACGAATTTGTGTTGTTTTCTAAACTATTGTTTACTTTTTCAAATGAAAAAAAAAAAGCTTTATTTAGTGTTTAAGGAATTGTTTATGAACCATGAAATTTCAGTATTCATAAAGTGTAAAATATTTCAACACCGCTGTTTTCATATTGTGACTCAATACTATTTTCTGACATTCCTCAAAGCAAATATAAATAGATAAGAAAAAAAAGAAATAACATGCACTGAGCAGGCACCTGCTGGGACCTTAGACTCTGTGTCATCTTAAATGACAAAATGGTTTACATCTTTTCTTTCTGGTCCATTAACTTCTCTGTTAAATAGAAAGAGCATAAGCTCTTTTGCCACTGGATAGTCATATATCATGACAATGATAGGGAAGCATGCTAATAACCCGCTGCTATAATATACAATGCCCTGATCTACCCCAAATGTCATAGTAACTTGACATGTATAGAGCAGACAAATACACTCTGGAATAAACAAAAAGCCTGATTATACTAGCAATTAGAACTCACCTTATATAAATATTTACACTATTATAGAATAATTATCCTTTGAATCAAACACTGACACAGTTGCGAGTCCCCGGTCAGAATGGCTGCTTTTAGAAATAGAGACAGCGGAAAGTTATTTTTCGGCTGTCTCTATTTCGAATGGCAGCCATTTTCTATTTTTTTTAATGAATGGCTGAGTGTGCCGATCAACATACTCGGCCATTAATTATCGCCACAGACCACAGCTGCTGACAGCTCCAGAGAGGTGAGCAACCTCTCCGGGGACTTTTAGTGTTAGAGAGGGGGGAGGGTTAGGGCCATAGAAGGGGAAGGTTAGGGTCAGGCTGCGGGAAGCGGGGGTCTTAGGGTTAGGCTGTAGAGAAGGGAGGGTTAGGATCAGGCTGCGGGGAAGGGGGGGGTTAAACTTAGAATTAGTGACGGTAGTTTTTTTTTTACTTACCATGTACAGTGGTCCGGGGATCGACTGCTATGCCTCCTCGAGGCATAAGCAATTGATATCCCAGCCAGTTCGGAGAGAACGGCCCAATCGAAATAGGGAGTTTGAAGTGGGGATCCACACCCCACAGACACAAACAAACACGATCACTAGTGAACAATGTGAATTAAGTTGGAAATATTACATTTATACAGAAACAATAATAACTTGCAAGATTAAAATTTTGAGGCTCTAATGTAAAATATCAAGGCATAGGTGCCACCTGAGGAGTAAGCGGGTGGCCCTCTAAAGTTTCAAATGGTGATGGGGCAGTGGATGCTGACTCACAGTTAAACCCAAAGTAATTGTCTCTTGCTGGCAGTAGCACACAACAATATTGAAATCAGAGCTTCTGTGAACTAAGGGGTAGATCCAGACCAACGTACATCAGTGAATTTGCACAAGCCATTTAAGTAAATTCACTGACAGGGAACATCTGTGCATGCACACGGCAGTCGATCCCTTAGCGTAAGTACTATCATACGACAGTACTTACGAGGAAGGGGCAGACCCTTTCCTCATAATGGCTCAATCCCCACCATATGGGTGGGGCAAGTCCCATTACGTCTATATCTGCGTCATAACATTTAAGGTAGGAATCTGGCACATAAGTATTCAGATTTACTACCGAGAGTGGGAAACGCAGGGGGTGTGCACTCCTCGCTACGTGATCGTACTTACGGACCCTCCCACACACGTAATGTGTGCATGGGTCTGGATCTGCCCCAAAAGTGTTTAACATGGAAACATGCATTTAAAGCCCCATTGGGGGGTACAGCCGGGACTTTTGTCCCAGGCTCGGAACTGATGGGGGCCCGCCGATACTTTCCTAGTTCTGTAGCAGCAGGTATCGGCTGTATCCTACCGCCGATACCTGCTGCTCATTAATATTTAGTAGTTGGCCAATGCGCAGGGAAATTCTTCCCTGCACACTGGCCCGCTGTTAAAGCGCGTCTGTCGAACCTCACCCTATGTGACATCACCAGTGACGTCACCTATGGGGCGGGGCCTCGTGGCTGGGTCCCGGGCCCCACATTTGATGACGGCCATCCTGCATGCATTGGAGGGGGTTGGTTCACACGTTGCTCCCCTCCATGGTGTTCTTCCAGCATCTTTGTCTAGAGATATATTGATATTTGCCATAATCTTACCTAAAAGACTGAAGACAGATATTTCTATTTTATTTCACAAATGGAAATTGTTAGTAACAATTGGTAATACATCTTCATTCTGAATATTACTGTCCAGGCTCTGGTATCATCTGCCACACACTGGAGGAGATGGAGTGGGTGCCCTGGGTGCATGCCCAGATCTACAGAGCTATTCTTTTACACATTTGGGGTTTACCACCAGGAATTCTGCTTGTAAATCCTATGGTGGGTCCCCAAAAAATATGTCTTATGTTACTGCAACTTTATGCAAATTGGCCTCTTAGTAATGTATCTTTTCCCTGCTTCCCACCGCAGATATAGAAAAACAAACAAACCTAAAAACAGCGCTGACTGCCTTTCTTTTAATTAGATGATAATAATTTCAGTATTTGTAACACTTTTACAATAGTTGTAACATTGTTATGTAATACCATGGAAATGATTTGTTTTAATAATTTATTTTTATTGTTACCAATTTCATTTTACTGTTATGAACTATCTCCTACTAAATCACAGCCATATACTGTGTACACTATTCGAGTGCATCACCGTACACCGTAATTCAGATGATAAGGGGCTAATTTGGAGCAAGAACACAGAAACAAATAGGAGCAATTCTGCACCTTGGAGGCACATTGGGGTAGATCCTGAGCTACGTGCGTGAGCGTATTTACGCTAGCCGGTGACGTAAAAACGCTGTTTTGTATGTACTGCGCATGCACACGGCAGATGTTACGCCACATAATTCTGAACGTATGTACCAGCATCGTATCAACAGCGTAACTACGAACGAGGGGGCATGACATCCATACGACAACCGTAATTGCGCTTCGGAGGCGGGGTGAGGCATTTAAATCATACAGTATGGGTGTGCTTAGACACTTACGTACATGAAGCCTTTACGTACGTCAGGAGTTACGCTTTGAAAAGTTAAGGTAGGGTTTGGGCAGCGTAAAACGGCAAAAGTACATACGAGCGAGGGGAGTGCCTAGGGGCCTGATCCAGACCTACGCTCGCAGGCGATCTAACGCTGATCATAAGCATAAAATCGCCATAAAAAACGCACTGTGCATTTGCATAGTGACAACTTCCGGTCGTACCAAAGACCTTTTGGTAGCGGCGATTCGGGATCCGTATTGTGTGCGTATTTTCCGACGACTGGGCGTGTTTATAGTACAAAGTTAGTACGGACACTGGAGTTAAGGAATGTTGAGTACGGACGCGGGAGTTAAGGAGGCGAGGCGGGGGGGGGGCCATTTAAATTGAACAGCAAACATCGAACAGCGTGTCGCTACGAAAATACGTACGAACACATAGAAAAGTTAGCGTAGGGTTCGGCGGGCGTAATGAAAGGAAGGTAAGGGGAGTGTCGTGGGAGTGAGTTTTTACGCTGCAGCGGTAACACGCTCCGCTCTCATGCGTAGGTCTGGATCAGGCCCTAGGGGAGTAATGGAAATGTAGGTCTGGATCCAGCTCATTGTGTAAAAGGAGAATGAATCTTGAGAGGTAACATATCTTACCTGAACTCCAGATTACAGTTTAATAAAAACAGTTCAGTATTTGTGTACTATAAACAAAATGAAGTTCTAGATGATATAATATACAGTAATATAATTTCATTCCCCTCACACTGGAAAATGGTTTGTCCAGCTGCAGATTTACTACTTTCTTGTTGTCGATTCTAACTCTTTATCCATAGCGGTGTCCTCAGTCAGCTCACGTATAGATTCCAAACAACCCCCCTCTCCCCTCTGCTAGCCTATGATAGTTAGATTGATGGATGAATGGGTAGATGGATTGTTAGATAAAGTTATAATAGGTTATGCTGCATTGTTTTCTTTGACTTATAAATAGCAGCTTGTGGTGTGTGGAGAAGAACGTTGTGGATGTGACCTCTGGCTACTGCATCTATGCAGGGAACCCCTGCATACACCCCCCCTCCCCTTCACATCATAATAATAGTGACAATGAAGCAAATGTAACACAGCGTTAATGTCAGAAGCAGCATGTGACTGATGAGAGATGCTCAATGAGCCATTTAAATAGTTTTTCCTATAAATTTAGTACCCTGCTCTAAATGAGCAGATGAGAAATACCATATGTTCCTCCTGTCACACTATGTTGATACATACTTACACTGCGTGTCCTCAGACTTTCAAATTTCATTTATAAAGAGTCAGTTTTATTAAAATATCGTGATTTATGCATGTATGTAGTGGCCAATCTTTGTTCCCTGAACTTCTTTAGTGATTCTCTATATTTAGTCTTTACCAAGAACTGGAAAAAGATCGCTCCAAGCTTCCACATAGCAGCCAGCATGAGTTATTTAAACTTTTGAATACCCCTGCCAGGATTTCTTTGAAAATCAAATTAAAATGTTATGAAAATCTGTATCACTAATTTTTTTTCAAAGTAGAGAACATAAGAAGCCAGGCCCCAGGTAAAAGAAAGTAAATATCATTTATTTTCAAGCTTTGCTTCATGAATCATTAAGTCTCGCTGGTTGGGATTGCCCGAAGTGACAAAGACCCTGTCACATCCAAGCCTCTAACAGCAGTGTGATCATAACAAATGGGTACCATTAATAACCTGTCTTTGAAAGCAGCTGTATAGAGTAATTACTTTAAGTCACCTCAAAGATGAAAAACAGACGGTAAAGGTTTAAGGGCTCGGAAATAGTTCAAGTTGCAATATCCTTTTGTTTCCAATGAAACTGTGAATGAAATAATGGAATTCCGTAATGTAAAATGGTTTCGTTCCTGTTAGCGTGCCATTCTATAGATCCAAACCTTACAAGAAGAATCTGTAATGAGCCGGAGAACTGAGGCGCACAGATCATTATAAAGGACTTCAATGCTATTGTTTAAAAACGAACACTTAAAGCTTGCTGGAAAAGGAATGACAACTGTTTAAAATGCTAAATAAAAAAGACAATAATGACCAAGGTTTATTTTTTATGACTCATTTCCATTATGACAGCAGTATTAATAGATAGCAATCAAGACTGTCTCTGTTAAAATTATTCATAGCATTTCTGATTAGTTTTATGCTTGATTGTGTTATATTTCTTCTGTTATGTTGGAAGAGAGATTGTTTTTTATTTCTATTTTTTAAATGTTCTTATTTTTTAACACTTATAAATTATTTAGATTTATTCCAAGAAAGAATATATCAGTATCTACACTGCTGAAGGACAACCACAGTTACCAATAGTGTCTAATTTGCATAACTAATGTTGGTGTGGGGGGGGGGCAGGCCCTTAGCTGTTGCCCCTCCTGTACTTAAGGAACTCTAAGCTGTCATTGGCTGGCAGCCTAAGATAGTACTCAGCAATCCATGGGCCATATTTACTAAGCTGCGGATTTGGAAAAGTGGAGATGTTGCCCATAGCAACCAATCATATTCTATATGACATTCTCTAGTATGTAATAGGAAAGTGAGACCTAGAATCTGATTGGTTGCTATGAGCAACATCTCTACTTTTCCAAACCCGCAGCTTGGTAAATCTGGCCCCATGTAAGAATGCTGAGCACTGGTTATAAATACACTGCAAGCTGAGCAATGTTTTGAGCTTCAAGCAACTGACAACATCTGTGCATACATGTCAGTTGGGAGGCCTACCCACACTCCATCCAGACTCAGGCCCCCAGCTCCCTCTGCTCCTGACATGCCTTTTTTATTCTTGCAAACATAACCAGTGGAATATCTACCACTGGAGTACCCACGTAACTATAAGCTGTCTGAGGCTGGCAGTGCTTGGTACTCAGTCTATGCTACCAGCTTCTTACAGCTTACTGTGTATGCACAAAACAGTCACTGGCCTGTAACCACACTGCACATGCTCCAGACACATGGGAAATGCAACTCCAACATCCCCCATACAAACTTGGTCTACTTCTGCCCCTAAATGCATCAAAACGTTTTATGTCATTAAACCTATATTATTAACTAGACCAGTTACAGTGTTACTAGTAGTAGTGGTTGGTAATCTTGAAACTTTGAGAAATCTAAGACTATCAAACTATCCATCTAGCTAAATGTTGTAAACATTGCCAGCAAAACCATCAGCATTAAATTAACCAGTTTTGTTCCATTAATTTGCTGGGTTTGCACCAAAGAAAAAAAATTGTTCATATTAATTAATTAAAAAAGTAAAAGAAAGAAACCCTTTTTAGCTGTTCCATTTCATTCCAGTAATGTGTCCACCAAGCCTGCTCTATTGATCCTGAATGGCATATTCAGTATTTCTTATCCTCTTACCTAGAAAGCTCCTTACTCCCCTTTCCATTCCATTAGCACTCCTGTCTCTAATTGCTAATTAGTTCTACCTAATACAGTTCAGCGATGTTCCTACTCACAGAATTAATGGATTTCCTTCAGGGTCAGGTAAAGCTTTACTCTCATCTGAATGTGTATCTATAAATCATTGTAAAGGGCTCTTCATATTTGTAGACATGCAGACAGAGGTTGGTATTTTATCTTTCCCAGCATATTGGCAGGGCTTAACAAATCTTCAGCATATAAACACTATGTAAATGATAATAATGTCCGCTGATTTAATTGGCACTTCTCAGAATTAAGTATCATTTCCTATAGGAATGTGGATTACAGTTATTGTATTTTATTTTATTTATTTTTTAATGGTGCAAAACTTTGGACAACATATTTTATACTTGTAAAAAATTATTAATTTATATATCTATAGTTAAGAAAATTGTAATGTTAATCTAAAAAGCTTATATTAAAATATTCATACAAAAAACAAACATTGTACAATTTTACTATTCATGTTCTCCACTTCTCCATCTCTGATTAATGTGTGGTGTTTTTATCCTGAGTAATACATGTGGACCCGGGTTTAGAGCTGCAGTTACACCTTTTTTTTTTTAGGTGCAAGTGTAGACCTGAGCAATACCATGTTGAACTGCAATGGGAGGCAAATTTAAATTGTGAAAGCAAACTTTTAACTAAGAGGTGAGGTTTCTTAGCTCAACTAATATATAGGTTAAACATTTATCTATGCGGTATTTGAGTTCTATGTACAAAAGTAAAGTATTTTCCCTGCATGCAACATATATGAAATTAATTAACACCCGTTAAAGATTTAAGATTAGTGAGCACCTCTCATATTGCAAAATTGTTTAGCCGAGCTGTACACTAGTACCTGTTTTACCCTTACTCCCAAACTCTGAATCCAGGCCGTGATCTGTTCCATAGAAACTCAGAACTGAAGTTACCATTTGGTGATGTACTGTAGCAGATGTTGGTGTTCTTCAGGAATAATAGTCAACCCAATTAAATGTTTTGTTCTTTTATTCTGAACGTGATGGATAAGGACAATGGGCCTGATCCAGAACTACGCTTCCCCACGATTTTACGCGTGGAGGAGACGTAAAATCGCAGATTTGAACGCACTGCGCATGCGCACCATAGAAAATACGCACATTCACGTAGTGTAATTTTGAACGTATGGGTGATTCACCTATGTCTACTTACTAAATACTTACATGTGGGCGTGCCAAATTTACGTTAGTCCAAAATACGTCTGAAATACGCAAAGGAGGCAGGGGGTGGTATTTAAAATGTACAGTATGGGCTAAGTGTGCTAAGCTGCGTAGTTCACGTAGTCTAGTACGTCCGCTAACGGACGTATCTGTTACGTGTGAAAAGGTTAAGGTAGGGTTTGGGCAGTGTATCTTGACAAAATACGTCCGTGCGAGGGGTGTGTCGAGGGGAGTGTAACGAATTTACGCACACGAAAATACGCTCCGCGAATAAAAGTACGGCACACGTAGTTCTGGATCTACCCCAATGATAGTATATTGTCAGAATTAGTTTCTGAATAGTACATTCTCAGATACAAATAGCAAAATCTCCCATAGAGTTGGACATCAGCTGGCTTTCATACGTGCGGTTTTTAAAGACTGCACATATGCAATCTACATAATGAAACGATACGTAGATTGCGTAAAATAGTTACTACACATGCGTAGTAGCTAGTATCGGGAAATTAAGGACATATGTGGAACAATTACGGAGTTGTGAATTAGGCCTGATCCAGAGCGATCACAGAAAGGATGGATGCACTGCTGCCTTTCCACCTGTGGTCACATCTGTGTAACTATATTTAAATTAGCCAGGGGGCAGTGTAGGGCTGCTGCACGCACAAGTAGCTTGCCGGACTCCATGCACTTCCACCTAAATTTTACACCAGCTCAGGTCTGATGTAAGTGTAAAAACAGTGTATTTTTATTTAATGCACAAAATGGAAGCTGCTGAGATCAATTTATAGGTAAATGCAAACAGGTGCACGAAAGGTACAGGGGGTAATCTGCTCTAACCAGGGCCAGATTAACAATGGGGCTAATGGGACTACAGCCCCAGGCCTCCATCTGAAAATAGGCCCCACACACACTGCAGTGCATAAGGATGAATGTCAGGAACTGACACCTTCCTCCAAAGCATACTATATAGTGCGGGCCCATGATGATTTTCAGCCCCAGGCCCATTTGGCCCTCAATACGGCCCTGCATATAAGTCATCTAAAATCCACACGCAGGAGGGGGAGTGTCATGGGAGAGCACTTTAGAAACATGGGTGCAGAAAGTGCTTTTAATTCTGGATCAGGCCCAAGTACTGTAAAATAATCAACATTAGCTTGTTTTAAATCTGATGTAGACAATACGTCCGCACTGTGCAATAATAATCATGTGAGTCCATGGGAGAATGTTAGTACATGTGCCTGGGTGTGTCAGGACCTATACGCAGAGCTGCTGTCTTTTTAAGGTCAATCATATGAACATTTTATAGCTCCTATGTTATAATATTGGCTCATTTAGAGGCTTGAAGTCAAATATACTATTGATAGCTCTGGGTTCTCACCCATCATTATAGCATAATACATACCTTCCAACATGACCCATTCCATTAGGTACAAAATACTCTGCTCCTCATTTTCCAACTGTCAGTTACTATGGTAACCCCCTTTGTTGAAAAGGCAAATCATATTTAAATATCAGTTAATTCGTTTAAACCAGATGAGTGACAGTTGGAAGCTCAGGAGCGGATGAATTGTACCTAATGGAATGGGTCATGTTGGAGGGTCTGATAATATGTATTTACAGTGTTTAGCTTGAAATATTTAAATTAAATCTGCAATAAGGGCTTGTAACACACAGATGAACAGTAGTTTCTGTGCTTTTTAAATTAATGATAAAACATGCATAAGGAGCAAACTTCTTCCCTCTAATTACTGCCTGAGTTTTCTCTCCTGTATTAATATATTATATATTTGAGAAAATTTTAATGTTAATCTAAAAAGCTTATATTAAAATATTTATACAAAAAACAAACATTGTACAATTTTTTTTACTATTCATGTTCTCCATTTCTCCATCTCTGATTAATGTGTGGTGTTTTTATCCTGAGTAATACATGTGGGCCCGGGTTCAGAGCTGCAGTTACACCTTTTTTTTTAGGTGCAAATGTAGACCTGAGCAATACCATGCTGAACTGCAATGGGAGGCAAATTTAAATTGTGAAAGCAAAAATATATTTAAGAGGTGAAATTTCTTAGCTCAACTCTGTTTCATAGTTTAAACATAAAGCTATGAAGTATTTGAGTTCTGTGTGCAAAAGTAATGTATTTTCGCTGCATGTTAAAAATGTAACATTAATGAGCACCCCTCATATTGCAAAATGGTTTAACCGAGCTGTACACTAGCACCTGTTTTACCCTTACTCCCAAACTCTGAATCCAGGCCATGATCTGTTCCATAGAAACTCAGAACTGAAGTTACCATTTGGTGATGTATTGTAGGAGATGTTGGTGTACTTCAGGAATAATAGAGTCAACCCAATTAAATGTTTTGTTCTTTTATTCTGAACGTGATAGATAAGGACAATGATAATATATTGTCAGAATTAGTTTCTGAATAGTACATTCTCAGATACGAATAGCAAAATCCCCCATAGAGTTGGGCATCAGCTGGTTTTCAGAACCTCCAAAGTGAATTTGCATACATTTAGCACGTGTTCTAACTAATTAAGAACTTAAATGTAACCTGCATTTTACAACACGTATCGTTTTGTTATGTAGACTGCACATATGCAATCTACATAATGAAACGATACGTAGATTGCGTAAAATAGTTACTATACATGCATAGTAGCTAGTATCAGGAAATTAAGGACGGATGTGGAACAATTACGGAGTTGTGAATCCGGCCCAATGAGACCAGTTCAGGCCAGAGCGATCACAGAAAGGATGGATGCACTGCTGCCTTTCCACCTGTGGTCACATCTGTGTAACTATATTTAAATTAGCCAGGGGGCAGTGTAGGGCTGCTGCACGCACAAGTAGCTTGCCGGACTCCATGCACTTCCACCTAAATTTTACACCAGCTCAGGTCTGATGTAAGTGTAAAAACAGTGTATTTTTATTTAATGCACAAAATGGAAGCTGCTGAGATCAATTTATAGGTAAATGCAAACAGGTGCACGAAAGGTACAGGGGGTAATCTGCTCTAACCAGGGCCAGATTAACAATGGGGCTAATGGGACTACAGCCCCAGGCCTCCATCTGAAAATAGGCCCCACACACACTGCAGTGCATAAGGATGAATGTCAGGAACTGACACCTTCCTCCAAAGCATACTATATAGTGCGGGCCCATGATGATTTTCAGCCCCAGGCCCATTTGGCCCTCAATACGGCCCTGGCTCTAACAGAAACAAAGGAAAGAAAATGCCCTCTGGACTTAGACCTGTGGCTGGTGCAAATGTATTGACGTAAACTTTGCATACTAACGCCTGCACTCGTCATTTCTGGATTGTCCCTAATCTCATGATCACACATATACTGTACATTGACTATATGCCTCCACCCCTTCCCTCTGATGACACACAGAAAATAAGTGGCCATTGCTTGACTTGCATTTGGGTCTGACTAATGTGCAGTACATAATCATGCCGCGATGTACTACACAAGCTGGCATACGCCCTCACCTCTGGATCCATTGTATCTCACCTGCAGCCAGAAAAACAATTAGACTTCCATAAAGTGCACAAGGGAAATACTATATAAAGTATAAATGTTAAAATCCATTTGAGAGGACAGTGTACACTATAATCATGCTAAGACTGGAGGTAAAATAAAGCGTGTCATTCAAACTTGTTGTCTGTCTGTCTATCTATCCCATCATTTTGACTGTTGACTTCTTTTCCATACAGGTGGATAGTGACAGCGTTGCACAGAGGAAACAAGTTCATCTTTAGATAAAATAATGTCACAAATTGAACAGATGACGATTTCAAAGGAGAAGCCTGCAGTTTTCTTCAACCTTTTGGCTCATCTCCAGTTTGTAAATAGATCTTTTGGTTTATAGTACTATTGCACAGACCATGGAAGCTTTTAAATGCATTCAGGAGCATGATTGAAAGATAGATACCTAGGTATCTGTGATCTGTACATCACGGACTTGTACTCAGTACTTGCAGAGCCAGCAGGGAACAGATACGGAGATAGTTCATTAGATAAACGTTGGGTTTCTAGAGCAATAACACCCATTTGTCATATGTAATTCTGCTTCTTCAGTTAATATGAATGACAGGCTTTAAGGTTAGTGCACAAAGTATGATTTTTATCACAGCCTTTTAAAGACGTGAGAGCGTGTTATTGTCTACATGATATTTTCTAGCCTATCATATAAAACCTGCTTTATGTCTACTGCCCATCTACAGCTAATCTATGTAATATTCACATGCACAGTCTAGTTATCAGCATATCTTATAATTATGGATCAAATCTGATTAACATGACATTTAACGTGGCTAATGATCTGCTAAACATAACTAACCGAGGTCCTTAGCTGTGCATAGATTTTATGGGGGGAGGAGGAATTAAGGTCTCAATATGTGCAATGCCATGTTATGCAAATTGCTCTTGATAGAAACATAGAAAGTAACAGCAGCAGATGTAACCTGTATTAATGGCATCCTGGGGTAGGTGAATGTTATGGCGCCCCAAAGCCCGTCCTCCCTGTAGTGTGCCAGGGAGTGGGTTGAGCATGTTAGCTGACAGTTACTGGCTGAAAGGAAGTGTTGTTTTTACTTACAAGAATGTTGACTGTTGAGTTCTCTTTGTGCATCACGTGGGACCTGATTCACACCTAAGAAGCTTCTTAGGTGCAGAGTTTTGCAAAATGACCTACTATGCATGCGTAGAAGGTCATTTATGCAATCTATGTACCAGTTAGGTGTGTAGATTGCCTCCGTGCAGTCTTTATAGAGTTTAGTAAGAAAGAGGCAGCGTAATGCCGCCTCAGGGAGTGTTTAGATAGAAGTGGGAGGGGGAGGGATTTAGATTAGTCAGTGAGGGCGGGGGAGAGGCATTCTTAAGAAGGAAACTATGCACAGTAAGATAAGGAAGCGCTATGGCACTCTTAAGTGCCTTTAGGTACCTAAAAATGGGGGGCGGGTTCGGGGTAGGACGAGTGAATTAGGTGCGGATCTATCTGCACATAACTCGCTCTTAACTGTGAATACGGTCTATTGATTGTTACTGCACTGAAAGTCTGTGGAGAGAATGAAAACTGAAGGCAGCCTCCATTACATGGTTCCACTCCAATACACATTTATCCCCACCGCCATTTTACATCTCCCTTCCTCTCTCTGTTACATATATATCCTTTCTGGTCCCTCCCCTTCATGATACACCCCAACCTGTGCCCCCCTCCAATATACTTCTGTATCCCTACACCCTATCAATTAAACATGGACCCTCCCTGTCTGCCAATACATCAACACAATTCCCTGCCCCCTAGAAACATAGAAACATAGAAAGTGATGGCAGATAAGAGCTACATGGCCCATCCAGTCTGCCCATTTGTTTATTTAAAACTATACTGACCCTACACTATATTTACTCTCAATTTAGTTTAAGATTTAGGATATCCTTATATTTATCCCAAGCATGTTTAAACTGTTCTACTGTGTTAGAATAAAGAAAAACAAAGCAAGACCAGCGCCGCCACAGCACAGTCCCAAGCAACAAACCACACAGAATGCACAACAACAAGTGTGAACAAACACACACAAACCCTCCGGTGTAACCCTAACATTATACATCTCTCTTCCTGGCCCCCCTAACATTATACATCTAATTCCCTGCCCCTTTACATTATACACCTCTCTCCCTGCCCCCTTACATTATATATACCTCTTT
>WWET01002965.1:62237-78194 GCA_011038615.1 Limnodynastes dumerilii | reverse complement strand
AAGGAAAGAGTGTGAGAGAGATCTATCATTTTTATTTTCTTAAAAATAAATACATATAACTGTAAACTGAAGAAGTTTTGCTATTGGGCATAAGGGTATTTATTTTAGTTACTGAGCTCTGTGAGCAATATAGCTGTTGCAGAGTAGCATTCCTCCTTGATGGGGAAAATGGAAGTTTTAGTTACTAAGGGCTGGATCCAGAGCTACCTGAGTGTTACGATCGAGTGCGTATCATATTTACGCTTATGTAAATACTATGCACTCTCCAGGACACTCCCCTGAGACAGACGTACTTTTGCTGAGTTACGACTACCAAACCCTACCTTAACTTTTCAAAGTGTAACCTCTGTCTACGTAGCGTCTTGACGGACGTAACTTCCTGACCCAGCCCATACTGTACAATTTAAATGCCACCCTCCACCTCCAGTGCGTAACTAAGGCTGTCATTTGGTTGGCACGCCCCTTCGTACATAGTTACGATACAGTTACGGATGACCACAGATACGTTACGTAACTTCTGACGTACGCATGCGCAGAACATACAAACAGCTGTAGTTACGCCTGCCGCTAAGTGTAAAAACGCTGTCGTACTTAGTTCTGGATCTGGGCCTAAGTCGCATTGTAAATCTTATTCTGCAAATTTTATAGAATATGGGACAGCCGAAGCGTAAATGATGAAACCTGGTGACTAATTAATGGCAGGTATAACACAGGAAACATTTCATAAAACCGACTCTAGCCCTGGTGCATCACAATTCATATAAATGCACAGTTTATTCAGCAATGTCAACATGTCTTGGGTACTATTTAATTGTAAAATATAACACAAAATTCGGCTTAAACATTTATAGTGTATCAGTGTTAAATCTAGTTCAGCTTTTGCTGCAAAAACCATCCATACCATCCATTGTCATATATTCATAATCTCATTTACAATACAGGAAATCTGCACATAGCAGTAGATTTAGCTAGTTGTCCAAAAAGCAGGTTTAATGAGCTTGACTTCGTTCTTTTTAGTTTTAGCAGCAGCTGAATGATGATGTATTTTACTCTTGCAGGGAAGAAGTGAATTGAACTCTTCAGATGTTAAAATAGCTGCTCCCCATAATTTAATAATAGTGAAAGCAGTGATTTTCTAGCAAAACATTTCTAGGAGAATATTATAAACTGAAAAAATGCCAGAAGATAACTAGTCAACTGGTTATTACTACATGTTTAATATTTATGTATTTCATTGTATTGCACTACAAAGCATAATCACTCTATTGTGTACTTACATTATATTTTATTTGAAATATATGTATGCGTGTGTATATATGTATATACATATATACATATTTCTTTATAATTATTATTATTATTATTATTATTGTTCTCTATTTGGCACTAACAGCTTGACCAAGGCCCGATAGCGTAAGGATTCTTTGCGTATTTGCAGTATACTATCCATGGCTAGCCAGACTAAAATGAAACTCACTGTTGCGACTGCCTGTGTTCGAAGGGTCGTTACATTGTTGGAAAGGGGTGGACTAAAGTACAATAATAATAATAATGACATGTTCCTATAAATAAGTCCAATACAGACCCATAAGTTTGTGCGATTTTGTACAATCAGTCCAATTTTGAAGCACCAGCTCCAGGACATGTCAAAGTCCAGTGACGACTAAGACTTCACAACTATGTGAAATCATTGCCGTGGCATTTAACCTTTCAAATCGCTTGGAATTAGATTTTTTTTCACTGAGATTAATATGCGAGAAAAAAACAAAGTGGCTCCAAAAAGAAACAAGGAAAACAGAAATAAAAAATATGAATTCCTTTAATATAATAGCATATAAATATAAAAATGCATTCACATTTAATACAAAAATAAAAGCAACAAAAATTATAATATATAAAACACATTGTGGGTCAAAGGATTAACTCAGTTCTTGGATCTATACATTTGATAGATTCTGCCATGTAATACAGCATTCACCAGACACAATAATACCAATGATCTTTCTATATATAAAAACTACAATGTGCGTAAGTGGGCTGTCCATTCATACTGTGCATGAGCAGTACAGTGACTTCCGCATCGTAAAAAAGGCGACCAGTTCTATGTGAAGCGGAAGTCACTCTTTGATGGCGAGGTGGGAGCACTCATCATGTGTATTGTCTTTTAAGTTGAGTGAAGTTTGAAGGTAGAGCTTTAAGTGGTGCTTCATTGTACTGTGTCTCTGTAAAGAGCTTTAAAAAAATTAGTTGCTCTCTGCAAATGCAAACCCAGGTGTTTACGGTTAGCATAGTCCTGGAAGGATATTGTTTTGCTGCAGTACTTTATGATATTAATGTGTTTTGTTATTGCATATAACCTGGGCGAAAAGGCCAAGGACTACTATAGGGCCTGGAACCCCTTTTTCTTATATTTGGTATCTTGTTTTACGACAGTTGTAGCAATGAATGTAGATATACAAAGACTCAATCTTCACCCCAGTTTCATTGTTTATTTTACTATAAAAATGCATTAATAAATTATTAAATAAATATTATTATTAATATTAACTACCAATTAGTACAATTGCTGGTTGACAGATCATTTCAGTTGTTCATCTTAAAAACTGACACTCTTCATAGTCATTAACCTAGTTTTTATTTCAGTTTCATTGACAGCCTATCCTCATTTGTCTTGCCGGTTATGGGATGTGGGTCACTGCTGTGAATGGGGCTTTTCCGAACTGACTGGGAAATCAATTGCTTTTGCCTTGCAGAGTTATGTACTAAGTTACGTACATCAGTAAGTACACATAAGGGGCTGACCCTTCATTTACGATGGCCGTATCCTTGCCATACAGGTGGGCATAGCCATTTAACTGAGTGGTTCGCTGTGGGGAAGCCCCTTTATGACTAGGTTTGCATACGTATGGACACAGACCTAGTCGTAAAAGTTAAGGTAGCTATCTGGACACGTAAGTGTGCAGGGGGCGTGCACTCCCCCCTATGGATCTGGCCCAATGAGACTGCTGCTAACATCAACAGGTCTTGTGTATCTGCTGATGCTCACTGCAAACTGTGATAACAACATGAGTGTGCCTTCTAAGAAAGAAAAAAAGTTGAAACCTATTTATTTAAAAACAAAATACAAAATACACTCAACAAAATAGTGTATACATCAAGGGTGTGGTTTTCGAACTGGCTGGGATTCGATTGCTTATGCCTCGATGAGGCATAGCAATCGATCCACGGGTCACCGAACACCATGCTCCGAAAGGTAAGCCTGAAACTACCCCAATCCTTCCCCTAATTCTAACCCTAACCCTTCCATTACCCTAACCCTCCCTTCCCCGCAGCCTGACCCTAACCCTCCCTTTCCTGCAGCCTGACCCTAACCCACCATCCCCCGCAGCCTGACCCTAACCCTCCTTTCCCTGCAGCCTGACCCTAACCTTCCCTTCCTTGCAGCCTGGCCCTAACCCTCCCTCCCCCGCAGCCTGACCCTCCCTTTCCTGCAGCCTTACCCTAACCCTCCCTTCCCTGCAGCCTGACGCTAACACTGGAGAGATTACTTGCCTTTCCTGTGGTCCGGGTCCTGCAGTAGCGGCAGCGGTGTTTCTGAAAAGGAATGGGTGAATATGCCGATCGGCATATACACTCATTGTGAAAAACAATTTCTAAAATAGAGAGGTATTCGAAATAGGGACATCCAAAAAGGAACTTTTGGATGTCCCAATTTTGGAAATCCCTCATTCTATGCGGGGACTACAACCAATACGTCAATAACATATAATTATTTAAACTTTACTATAAATGATTTGTTTTTTTTTATTTTGATAACAAAGGAAAAAAATTCATATTGATGTCTCACTGACTACTCTACTTATACTCAGTAATTTGACTTTGCTTTGACTCACGGTTTTAATATGTAGAAAAAGAATTGTTTGTATTGTGCCTTTATTACCAAGTAACCACATGGTGGAATTTATTAACTGCATGGATCTGTAAAATGAGATAATTATCTGACCTGCGGGGTCTTTTTTATTATATTATTTCAATTGCTTTCTGTAAAAATAATAATAATAATGAAACTTTTATAGTTATTTTATATATTGCAGTATTTTTTTTATATTTGCATCACAAACTTTACAAAACATAAGGGAGGCAATTCACCCCTTCCCCCAAATGTGAGGCAGCTTTTAAGTATTACAGGGCCGGATTAAGGCCCGCTTGGGGCTAAAGGGGATATTGGAGTTTCATGACCAGCTATGCGTTAGTGTGGTTCCCTGAAGGCCCACGAGGCATATCTACGCTCCAGAATAGCTGATGGGAGGAGCTGCTGCAACATATTAATGACACCTGAGATCTGCTGAGTAGGAGAGCAGCGACTGAGGTGCATGTCAAAACACAGGCAGAGTGCAGCAGTTAGAAGCCACGCAGCCAGCTGGATAACTGGTTATCATATTAATTGGATTTATTTATGGGCCTATTTTCAGGCCTGGGGCTGTAGTCCCATCCACCTCTTTGTTAATCTGACCCTTAATTTATAGTTGTGTCTGTTGGTCTTGTTCTTTTCTTTGTTGTTAGTGTCAGTGATGGACAGCCTGGCAGACACTGTTTGGGAAAACTTTATCAGTGCTAAAAGCCAGGGCTGATCCATTCACAGAGAGAGTAAATCTCTGGATTGTGTCATGTGACTTTTGCATCTTGTACTACATATGCATATAGTAGACTGGGTTGCAGGGGATTTGCCTGCTCTACTGGGACACTGAGTGAAATGTCCGAATTTCGTGAGACTCCTGAAGAGTCACTAACTCTGATATTAGATGGGAGGGGGGCAACAAAATAAAATTCTATCTTATCCCCCCCAAAAAAATGTTTAGATGCCCCTGTTTTTCCTTATACATAATAGTATACTGATCATGCACATGCATTCACAACTTAATTGTGCTTATCTTTTATGTCAGCTTATGCAAAAGGTCATACAATCATACTTATAAGAAGCCATGTTAAGGTTAATGCCTGACTCACTTTTTAAAAGATCTACCAGTTACTTTCTGAGTGTATTTCTGAGTGTAGGATACATTATTTTTCATTAAATTCTGAATCAGATCCATAGTCTAATAAACTTGGCAAGTGTAAGCTATAGACAATGAATGATGCCACAGTGATGGACAGCCTGGCAGACACTGTTTGGGAAAACTTTATCAGTGCTAAAAGCCAGGGCTGATCCATTCACAGAGAGAGTAAATCTCTGAATTGTGTCATGTGACTTTTGCATCTTGTAATACATATGCATATAGTAGACTGGGTTGCAGGGGATTTGCCTGCTCTACCGGGACAGTGCTAGATACACCTATGGGTGGAGCTATTCACAGGACACACCTCTTTGGCGCTACAGGACACACCCCTTTTGTGCAGCACCTTGATAGTGCTCTCACAATCTCCCTGATATTCATTTGCAAAAGTAGGCAAACATGCTCTTAAAAGATCTACCATTTACTTAGGGTATTTCTGAGCGTAGGATACATTATTTTTCATTAAACTCTGAATCAGATCCATAGTCTAATAAATTTGGCAAGTGTAAGCTATAGACAATGAATGATGCCATTATAATAACTAACAAACAACCTAAAACACAAGGTTCAAAACATTTCTTAAAAAACACTTCTATGGACAATTCTTTGTCTGTGACCTTTAATCCGCTCAAAACCCTGGATTCGAGCAAGTGAATGTGGTATGTGAACATGTATAAATTGAATCTGCCTGCAGTCAGAGTATCAGAGGTTAGCAGATACTCTCATAAATTCTATATTCCAAACCAACAATCAAGCTCGTCATTGAGATACATACGATATGGGCATCAAGGTGAAATTTTGCAGAAAGCATTTGAGAGAAAAAGGTAGAACACAGAATCAAATATTTAAGAAGTGCTCCAGGCAGGACAGGAAATGTGTTATGGAATGAAACGGAGATTCTGGACTGTTATATTGCATTAACCACAGAGGAAAGCTTGTACATTACCAGTCATATGATTAACTGCAGGCAGGCATACCAGCAAATGTAATATTTGTTCAATAAGGAGAGCATAAGTACTGTAGTCATCACAGCTAAACTAAGTCATTGAACATAAATACAGATCTGTAGCCATGTGGATGCACAACAAATACCAGAAGAGACTTCTAATATTATGATTTATTGGCAGTATAAATCTATTTGTGAGAAAACTTAATAATGTCAGAACTATCCATCACTTCAGACTGTCATGGCAGTGCTTGACTGAGGTTGTGAACATTAGATTATTCACATCTTAAATGCTATAACATTTTGCCCAGAGAAACCCTTGTAAAAAGGTTTCATGCCTCTGTAAACCAATGCAATATTTACATGCTTTCAAGAGGCAATATAAATGAATACCATCTTTGTTTATTTCCAACAGATGTCTAAGGGATGTGCATTTAGTGTAAACCATTTTATTTCTTTGCTTAGAGAGAGGGGAAATAACATTTCTTTTAACCATTGTTTTATGAATGGTTTGTAAACTTAAAAAGCACAATCTACAGTATATTAATGCTTGAATATATTCAGAAAATGTTTTGTTTGTTTTTAATTCCCTAAATCATTGGTCATTTATAGTTAACATCTTTGTAAAAGCAGAAAGTAAACCAGAACTGCCTTTAAATTTTGGGGTTTTCTTTGTTTATCTGTTTACACTGACCAAAAAAACGCACACAGAAAGTGCTAAATGCATCCATTATATGCATAGCAGTGGCAAACGCAGGATTTTGAAAGGAGGGTTTCCAATGTGTGTGATACATGGGGGGTATATTAGCATATCTCCCAACATTTTGGTGCCCGAATACGGGACAAATAAGCTCCGCCCCATCTCGCCCAAGCTCTGCTGTGGCCCCACCCCCATTGTCATGCCATGAAATGACTGTTCTCTCTCTGTGAAATCAGGAAGTTTATAATGTAGATTTAAAAATAATAAAAATTCTACCTTAAGGAATTACATTGGTTATTGGCTATAACAAGTCCTATTTTTTTATATATATTTATAAGTGAATTGGGCAACCAGAAACGCCCTCTGGGTGCACCACTGGATAGGACAAGAATGAAAATTGGCTCTGTGTCTCAACACGAAACATCCCTATAAAGCAGGAAGTTTATCATGTACATTTGAAATAATAAAAATTCTATCTTCATATCTAGGGGGTGATCCAGGGTCTGATAATAAGTGTGCAAGTGCAGAACTGAGCAAAACCATATTGCAATATGAGGGGTGCAAATTTTATTGCATACAGGGAAAATATTTTGCTTTTACACACAGAGGTCACATACTGCTGATCTATATGTAAAAGCAGCTAGGAAACGTCACTTTTCAACTTTAATTCTGTTTTCACAGCTTAAATTTGCCTCCCCTTCAGTTCAACATAGATTTACCAAGGTGTTCATTTTCACAGTTTGTTCAGTGTACTCCTTATTCCTTATCACTGGGTTTTTGCACTGTTTAGCAAGTATAAGATTATTGAGTTACCTGTTTATTTTTACATTTGCAGCCCTTAAGCTACAAACGTACGACTATTTTGCATGTAGAAGATCAGTATACACCCCCCGATCCCCCTGTGTAGAAAGCAGATACGAGGACTACACCCTACCTTAAGTATTCTGCACAGAAACCCTTCCATGCAGCATTCCAGACTCATGAGGATAAGTGTAGTCCAACTTGCTGTGCAGTATTCTTCCTCAGTGCTACCGCTGTGAGAGAGTTTGCCAGCCAGAGATGAATGATCAATCCTCCTCTGGTCACCGATGTGTGCAGATGTTCCTCTCCTCCTCGTGATCCTTAACCTCGGGTTGGGTCCGTCAGGTGGGGCTGGGGATATCAAAGGGAAAGTGCCAAATCTGGTGTAGGTATCTCTTAATAATATTTATTCATTTCAGAAATGTGTAAGAACTACTCAGATCTTACCTGGACATTATTTCAAATGCTTTATACAGAAATTAGCTGCCTATGTATCTGCAATACAGAGGCGATTCGCAGCTCTCAATTTACCATGTTACAGCATGGGTCAGTTGATAAAAAGGCGTACCCCCCTACATTGGTAATATGACTCCCCTGCAATCAACATGGTTTAGTCCAGGAGTAACTAATTTCAAGCACTTACATAAGTCTGGATCCAGCCCCATATGTTTATATGAAGTTTGTTTGTACTGTATGTTAAGTTTAAAGCTTTAGTTGATAATACCCCTGTCTGAGTGCTGGGATAGGACAACACACAAACCATATATGCTCGATTAATTTATGTAAGATGCTGAAAGACCGCATATACGCAATCTACGTAGATTACGTGAAAAAGATACTGCGCATGCGCAGTATCAAATATCGGGAAACACCGGACATATATGCAATAAGTCCGGTGTTGTGAATTCAGTGAACTCCCCAGTCTCTCCCCTCTCACTTACTTACATGTCCATAACCCTACCTTAAGTTCTTTGAATCTGCATCTGTCTGCTCACAGATCCGGGTGGATTGTCGCCCACTCTCCAGATCCATGCATACCATTGCCCACTCTCCATCATCTGCATGCCTATACCTGCCCCCCATATGCTTGGAGATCAACTGCATAACATCCAGTATGAGCATGCACAGCGACAGAAAAATGTCAGACACAAATCTGGATCCGGCCCCTAGTAGCTGGAGATAATCCTGCAATTCAGTCTTTAGCACCTCATGTGTTAACGTATAATTTCCAAGAATATTTTTATAGCACCAGAAAAATAAAAAGAAGTCAGAAATAAATGTACTGTTTTGCCCCAGGCAGGGTCGCCGTCATAAATTGCGGGCCCTGGGACACAGCCACGGGGCCCACCACTGATGATGATACATAGGGGCAGGGAGATGCAGAGGGAAGTTCTTCCTTGCACATTGACCCGCTACTCAACAGGGCCCCATCTGTTCTGGGACCAGGGCTGTAGTCCCGGCTGTCCCCCCCTGATGGCGGCCCTGGCCCCAGGACACCTATCTTCAGTCCTGCTGGCTGGATGTTTTATTGTCTTCCAAGGGGTCTGGGGAAGTCTTTTTTTAAAATATTATTTGCCAGTTGGAACAATACATTTACAGTTTTGACTGTTCACTTAATCTAAGAACAAATCCTGGTCACAGATACTTTAATTGCCTAAATATGTAGATAAAAAATGATTTAGAGGTAATAGAGATCCCATATTCATCATTTTTATGTGCCATTTTCTCTGATTGAAAAATCACCAGTGAACCATGTATCAGGTTAATAAACTTGAAACATTTCAGACATGAGAAAAGGTGACAAAGAATTCCGACCTTACTCTGTAGATTCAACGTCTACAACCCCCACACGTAGTGAATCTTAAATAATACATGATTCCCTTAAACTCTTTTTTCAGGGTAAATAAATAATCTTGAAAAATACAGCAGGTCAACCATCTGCATAATTATGGCTCTATTCCGGTCTAGCTTTAATTGTCATAGTATTTCTTCTCCTGGCATAAAAAAGAGGTATTGCATAAATCAGCCGTAGGTAGTCATCCATATATAACGACATTTACAGCACAACCGAGCCTGGCTGAAAGTGGAAGAAAAAAAAAGAGAACACATAGGAGGATGTAATATTTGATGCCTGGGAAGTGAGATTGTTTTAGAAAGTCTATTTCCAGAGTGTATTTTATATGCTGATTGTTTTATCCTACTAGTGTCTCATTTCACTTTCCATTTAAACTGGGTATATTCTTTCTCTTACCTTTAAAAGGTGAAATCAGTATTTTCTGTTCAATATGGATTGTCATTCCTGAACTTGCTGTGGTTTCTAGGATACAATGCGTTAGATTCCTGATGCACATGAAGATAATTTCTTATGCTGAAGGTCATGGAGATATGGTTTATAGGAACCCAGAGCAATGTCTTTTGACGTAAAGAGATACACAGTTGTGAGAGGATGTGGAACCGTGGACACATCTTGAAAGCATCTTAGAATCTTCACAGGCTATCGCTTTTGAAGGCAAATATCATGTAGACTCAATAGCTTTCCCCAATTCTGAAATAAGTAACAAAGCACATTTTATCTCTTAAGATTACTGTTAAACTTATTTTAACTCTTTGTGTGCTTTGCTGTTAGCAAATCTTCCTGTTGGATTCCCTTACACAATAAATCATATATATCATTCGAAATACGACCTTCCAAGTTATTTCTTGTCATTGCAAAATATATAGTATGCCATCAACACATTAAAATTGGATTTAACCACTCTGATAAAATTTTGGGAGGAGCTCATAAGAGCTCATAAGAGCAACATGCTAGGTGGGAGGGGGTAAACAAACAGGAGATACAGGGATGATGGGGAGGGTAGGAAAGCTTAGGTGGAGGAAGAGTAGGCTAGCCTGAAGAAGTGGGTTTTGAGGGAGTGTTTGAAGGATTGGAGGGTGTTGAACAGCCTAATAGGCTGTATGTAGTCAGTCGTTCCAATACAGAGGGGCGGCCCGGAATGCCAGAGTGAGAGGTATTTATCAGGTGGAAGATGAAGCGATGGTCACTGGCAGAGCAAAGGGAGTGTGGATAGAAATAAGGGAGGAGACGTAGGGAGCAGTGGAGGAGTAGGGAGTTATATGTTGTGGTGATGAGTTCCCTCAAATTAACTTCTATAGACCAGCGCCCCCTGGCAACTGCTTGGCACCTGTTTAACGGTCTATTAATTTTATGTTGCTAATAAGATTTAGATGTAAAAATAACAGGAAACATACAGTGATAAAAATGAAAACAACCGGCAAATAAGAATACAAACATTTTACAAATTAAAAAACAATATTTAACCATTACAGAAATAAACCCCAATGGTATTACATGTTTCTGTATAAACTCTATATACTTTTATTTGGGCTATGCTAGTTTATCCTCCACTTTTGGAAATAAAACATGTATTCATTCACCTCAGATGATAATTAATCACTTTATCCAAGTTGCTATTGATGTATGTAAATGGTTCCTTAATTTTGCATTTCAGAAAGTGCAGAATCTAGTTAAGGATAACATCTCATTGATGGTATACTTATAATTAATGGAGGTCAGAATAATTAAATGCCAGAGCTCAGCAAAGGATTCTAACGAGGCTGACCTTGATTTAATCAGTAGGATTTTACGGCAACAACAGCATTTCATGATACAAGGTTGCAAATGGCATCAGTTTATTACTTGTACAGCTAAGAAATAAAATCAAGATTTCTATCATGTTACCACTATATTTAACAGCATCATTTGCATCAAAAAGCTTTGAAAAGTGCAGAAGTATCATAAAATGCATGTACTCAGCAGTGCATCCATAAGTCAGTAAACCACTCTGTTGCCTGCAGCATAAACTAAAATAGCCCACTGCTTCTATCCGGTTATATGCTTATGGAAATGTTAATGGACTGGATCTGGATTTAAATAATGTGGGAATTTTCCACACTCTGCTTGTGGAAAATGTCCATACTACAATAGTGCGTGGTCCAAGCTTCCTGGATGTGGATCCTCAGGATTCAGGCTTCTGTGCATTAAGCCTTTCTGACACCGGCATGGGACAACCCGCCATGCATACAGTGTGTACACATGGTGGTAGGTATTTAACTCATACAGTAAGGGCTTTGTTAAGCCCTTACATATAATTATTAATAACACATCAGCCCTATTTTCCGTGGTAGGATCGTAAGCGCGGAAGTCCTATGCCTGTGAGGGGACTGTTTTTCCCTCGCACATACAGAACTTAGGATCGGAACTCTGGATCGAATTCTCTGATATGTTGTCATTAGCTGCATTCACTGATCTAGTGATCAGTAGGACAGATGTCATTTTACAACTCACATGGGTTTTCGCAATCTGGATAAACCATGGAAGCTGCCTCTTACATTGATAGATCCCACTATTGCTACTTGCTATTAGCATACTGTAGCATACAGTTGTACTCATCTGGGAGATACAGTTTTGATTGAGTGAAGGATCATTATAGATTGATTGCTTTAAATATATATTTTATATGCTTTTTAACCATATTACTTTTCTATCTTCCTAATACTCAGGTCAACACATTGGATCATCTAAGATGGATGATATCTAAGATGATGATGATAAATATTGTTCTGAACTGTCATGGCACTGTCTACATTACTTCCACTGTGAGTGCCATGGAATAGTTCATTTTACTGACATAATCACCAGTGTTGGATCCATAATGGCATGCATTATACTTAATATTATTGACATACTTATCATTTCCTGAATAAGAAAACAAATAGTGTACTCTAAAAGTATGTATTTATTATCCCTTATGTTGTTGTTCCTAGTACTACCACTTGTATTAAATACATGACCCTTTAAAAGTTGTTTTCTACACTGCACAATTGTGTGAGAACTCATTTTATAAACTTACAGTTGTGCCCATTAAAACTTTCCCTGCCAAGGGTGCTTTAGAAATCATAAACATTTTTAGCAGCTACCGGCTTCCTGCAGTGATGACACAATAGCGCTGCCATCCTTCATTCAAAGTCCTACAGAGAGTGAATGACTCGTCCTGTGAATTGAATGGGTCATATCAGCTCTGCAGGAAGCCAGCAGCTACTAAATGGTAAGTAAACAAAGTTTTATGGATTTACTAATGGGCTACAATCTAGCTTCCTCATCATGTTGTGAAAGAAGCATCATGGCCGTTAAAGCTGTATCTGGGCCCTACTGTAGGTGAAATGTGTTGCTAGTCGATTACTGTTGACTACAGTATGCAATATCCCAGATAACTGAAATAAGGTTAAGGCTGCCGGCATCCCGAATTGTGCACATATACTATGTGATAATCGGGACTATCACACCACTGCTTAGAGTTGATCATAATTCGATTATCAAGTTGGAGCATTTAGGGATCATTTTGCCAGCATTTTGCCCTATACTATACAATAAACAGGCCAATCAGACAATAACTTACCCAAATATATAGTTTGTAGCCAGTTTAAGGGGAAGATTTATTATAGTCTGGATTGTCAAAATCAATGGTTTCTGGCAAACAAATGTTAATGTTAATTTCTATCACAAAGACAAGATCTGATAGATATTTTGACGGCAAATAATATAGTACTATAAACACTATAAAGGTAAGAGCCCTGATCCAGAGCTGCACAGGAAAAATGAGCACTGCGCATGCTCAGATTGGGAGAGCGCACAGCAAGATGGGCGCAAGTGTACACATCCATCTGTGATTGCATCCGACTGGCCTGCGCCTCTAGACTGGATGTTTAAATGAGAAAAGGGGTGTTTTTCTAATTTAAATATTACGGCCAGTGCAGTCCGGTGGCTGCTTAACAAGCCCTATGCTTACACCATCCCTGGCTCTGAATTATCGAGAGACCAAAAATTCTGACACTGCCCAAAGGGTATAAATATGACCCAAGGAAAGTGAAACTGTCATTAGTGCCGGGATGTCTTGCTTGCAGGACGTAGTTTGTGTCGTTGCCGAATGGTTTTTTGTTTTGCAAAGGACACCCCCCGGTTTAAAAGCTTACAACACTGGACCCCCATGAGAGCAGGTAAATATGTTTTTTTTTGTTAATTTTTTTACTGTACTTTTGCACATATTTTCAAACTTTTTTGTGATGGTACTATAATATTTTTTTTTTTGGGATGGGGACATGTAAATGGCACAGTGAGCCCTGGCTGTCAGGGCATGCTGGCATTTGTTGTTCTACAAGAATCAGCATTCCATGTCGAACTGATATTATTTATTTATTTTACTCAGAGTGGGTTAATTTTAATACTGTGCTAAGAGAAAAAAAAAAAACATTAAAAAAAGCATTAAAGCTCCGACTGCTATTTTTCTTTTTTTTCTAACAAGGCCGGCTTTTCTAGGGCCGATTCAGAGAAACACGCACCGCTGAATAGTACGTTTTAGCGGATCTGCCTTGCGCATCCGCTAAAACTCTGGATAAGGGCCAAGGAAGCATTTCAGTTAAATAATGTGTATTTATTTCATAAATACGGTAAGTGGAAATGATCAGTGAAGCTGAAAATACTTGACAAATAATTATTCATCTATTAACATTGCCTGCTTCAAATCCTTTTATCGGTGAGGTTACACAGTAATACATTAAAATCTTGTGAAATTAATGTGAGGATCTTGAGTTTTTAATCAAGGACAGTAGATAATATCTCGTTTTCACTTCATTTGCTCAGCTTGTGTCTCTCCTAAGCTATAGTGTGTGTTAAATGACCTAATTAGTGACCCTGTGTTAATTGTAATGCTTTTGATTAATTGCTAGCTAGGTCCCATATCTCAGGGTACTTTTTGTAAACTCCACATATAACATTTTTATAAAGAACTGATTGTGTTTAAATTATTTTTATTTTGCTAGTTATTAGTCAAAATTATTAAATGTCAACTCACAGTATGTGATGTGAAAATGAAATTCTGATACAAATAACTATACTGCATATAATATATTTGTTACATGAAATGGTCTAAATTAAATACATACATTATCTACTTAATATTAGTTGTTATAATCGTCATTTTGGACCAGATCCAGGCCCTGATTCTCACTTGAGAATTTTTCTTATTCCGAGCGTAGTTTTAGGTGTAGACTAAGGTTAGATTTAGGTTACATGCGTAGTAACTCTTCTACGCTATATACGTAACTTTACGTTATATTGATTGCGTAAATGCGGTCTTTAAACATAAAGTTACGTAGATAGTGTAGAAGAGTTACTATGCATGTGCAGTAGCTATGCACCTAAAACTACGCTCGGAATAAGAAAAATTCTCAAGAGAGAATCCTGGCCCCAGACTCCAGTACAATACTGGTCTGCACACGGAACCCTGGATGTACTGAAGTTGATTCCAAATGTCCTGCAGTTCCGTTCATAAGGCTTAGCCCTTATGTGCAATTATCTTATCTGCATGTTTCATTGTCAGACGCCTTTAAGAGGGGAGTGACATGGGAGGAAAGGGGAGTGACATGGGAGGGAGGGGAGTGACATGGGAGGGAGGCCCTACCCTCTCTCCGAACACATGTGGAGGTCTGGATCAGGTCCTTAGTCATAATCATTGTGCTAGAAATTTTAGTGTCCTGTAGAAGGTGTCAAAATGTGACTGCAGATAAGAACCACTTGGTACATCCAGTCTATTTAATTTTTTTCTTTAAACCATTGTGATCCTAGACCATATTTAGAAAAAGCCAAACACAGTTGTCGGATTATCAGCACTCTAGGTGTTAACTAAAGATAAAACAAATCTATAGATTACTCGAGCCGCTAACCTGGGGTGACTAGACCCAAAAGGAAAATATAAAAAGATGGTAGCGCTCAGGGTAAAATATATAGAATTTATTACAATTCAGACACAATACTAAAAATACATGATAAAAATCCTGCCCGTCAAAAATAAACAATGTTATTCCAGAAAAAATTGAAAACAAAGTTATGCCACAAAGCAATCAAATTGGTCTAATTTCTCAGTTTCATATGTATATGTATAATTCAATAGATATCACAAAAAAATCCAGTGAATAGGACCAAAATGATGATATGGCTTAGGATTTGAATAGTGACGCTGTATATGATCATATAATTAGGTAGAACTAAACAGCTGTATGGTAAGTAATAGTTCCTATGATGTCTTAAAGCCAGAAATAGATGGAACAAAATCTTGCTGGCGTAAATAGCTGTAGCAGGCAAGTTGCCAATAGAGATAATGGGCCTGATTCAGAGTTACGAGCATGTGCGATGCGGAATCGCACATGCTCATTTGACTATTTGCACTCATTTGCACAACAGTGCTTCCTATAGCCCACTCTGAATAGCACGTAGGGTGCTGTTCAGAGTAGTATGCGGATGTGCAAGGCACATCCAACTTGTTAAAAAACTAGTCTGAGACTTAATGGCTCCGACTTTTTTTTTTTTTTTTTTTTTAAATCATAAGGCAAACATTTGCGGA
>WWET01002965.1:33363-47281 GCA_011038615.1 Limnodynastes dumerilii | reverse complement strand
CCCTACACATGTTGAAAAGCAGCACAAGTGAAGGCACTGCAGTACCAGGATGGATATAGATCTTCTGGTTCCAGATTTCTGTTCTGGTACCATTTCTGCTTCTGCTATGTGGAAGGGGAGTAGTATATAAAAAGTACAGTGAGGGCCTGCTAAGCACCCTCTGTAATATCCAGACTTCCACATCATCTACACTTTAAGTGTGGACAGCACAGAAGTTTAAAGATAGGGGACCGTATTCAGAGATCAATTTTTTCTGGAAGTTCCGTGTGTATTTTTACGATCCAATGAACTGCCCATGCATAGTAACTAAATTTGCGCAATCTACTTTGATTTTACGCACGGAAGTCCAGTAAGCACAGACTTGTGAATCACACGTTAGAAGATTCATACAGAGGGGTGTGTTTATAATCCATCCGGAGAAAGATCTGTGTAAGTGGATGGGGGGGGGGCATTTAAATGACCATTTGAGGGCACGGTGAGGGTGCGGTTAGGTAGATACGGATGTACGGATCAATTATATGCACAGAAATGCCAGCCTAAAGATACAGGTGCTCGAAGTACTCGTAAGTCACCGTCAGCCCGTCCGTGTGAGGGGCGTGTCATGGGTGTTACCTTGCTATGTCCGTGCGTATATTTGCGAACATTTACCTGACGGATCTCTGAATACGGCCCAGGGTCCTTTAATTGTAAATCCTTATAAAAAGCATCCAGAGAAAAGGCTGAATCCAGCCAGAAGCGCATCCTTACTGCCGTGAAACTTAGGACTCCAAGAGATCACTACAGTCATGTCATGCTACCTTCGTTCTGTCATTGTGAGATGCCAGAAATCACTGGGCATTAAACCCACCTATGGATGTAATTTTACTCTGTCTGCGATTGTTTATTTTCCTTGCAAATGATGAATCTTGTGACACTGTCTCTTTTTATCTCCTTTATTTCTTTCTATTGTTTCATGTGTCTTATTTTCTAAAGAACAAAAACTTCTACAATTTAAAAGAATGAGTAATTACCTTAGTGAGATATATAGATATATATCCAAAGCTTCTGCTTGTGGGATGATCTAGTCAGGCTGTGTAGATTTCTGTGGGGGTTTAAAGTAAAAAACAAAGAAAGATTCTCTTGTGTATAAACTATACCAATAAATGCTCCAGTTATCTTAAATATGTGTGGTTCCCCTGCTGAGAATAGGTAGAGATTTTGAATTATACAGAGTTAGGAGTAACTGCTTAAAAATATGTAAATCTAAACCCAGGCAAACCATTTTGCAATATGGGGGGTGCAAATGAATTAAAAGATTGATTCCATGCAAATATTTAAAAACTTTGGGTCTGATTCAGACTATAGAAGGAGCTTGAAATTAAGAGAGGAACGTTACTCCTAGGCTAAACCATGTTGACTTCAGGGGGAGTCAAGTTAATTGTATTCTTGACGTGCAGGGATATATCTTTGAATTGACCTTAGGAAAAATCATATAAAAGAAAGGAGGTATACCACTTTAAAAGCGCTTTATTCCTGCAGCAGTCCCCCACCAGTTGAAAGGGTCCTAATCCTTTCCAACGATAATAGTAAGAGAAAAAAAAAAAGAACTACATAGGGGAAAGCGACAAATAGGGGAGATTCCCCTATATGTCGCTATATATACATAGCCAGTCAGGATATTAAGTTTATACTTCCTGTGATTTATTTATTAAGTACCTGGTTTATATTGAGTATTTTATATATTTTTGTTTCCACATACCTCCCGCGCTTTCCCCTACCTAGTTCATATTTTTTTTTCTCTTAGGAAAAAAATCATAATTAAATAAGAGTTCTAAAATAAAGGGCGTGATTCAGACTTAAGAAGGAGCTTGAAAATACGAGAGGAAAGTTACTCCTGGGTTAAACCATGTTGATTGCAGGGGAGTTACGGTATATATATGTTGTAAACAGTATAAGAGGCGAGAGGTGATGTTTCCTATCCCAAGTCTAAATAACAGTGTGATAGTAAAGCTGCTCAGTATCTGTGTGCAGTAAGCAATTCAAAGATATATCCCTGCATGCAAAGAATACAATTAACTTGCTCCTTCTTAAGTCTGAATCAGGCCCTATAACCATAACTAAAAGTAGGCACAGAGATTCTGTTCTTTCTAAGTTGTGAATCAGGCCCACCGTGTGTAGGTCTATGAGTAAGATAAGGAAAGTGCACTTCAGCACAAAGATAACCCCACAGTATTTGCAGTATCTTAAAATGGTCACTTTACTGAATAAGCAAGTCCAATAATGCAGATGCAAGGCCCAACCTATGGCAGCAAGAAACCTTCAGCAGCAAAATGGAGACAATTATTACATAGAACTTCCTCTGAACTTTGTCTGAACTCTGTCACTAAAACTATCCAGGACAGTGGTTCATAGAGGCCCAGACACAATGTACTCCTAAAGGGGGCCCTTGTGCAGGATTTATACATAGGCCCAGCCCCTTCCCCTAAGGCATCCACCCCCACTGGTACCCTTCGCACCCCTCGCACCCCTGGACACCCCCTCCCCTGCAGCAACCCTCCCTTGCACATAGAAAATAATTTAAAAAGCATATGAGCCGCCATAAAAACATAGATTATGGTGCAGAGTGTGTTCCACTCTGCACCCTTTATAGATCCACCTATGGTTGGGGCCCATAAGTGTAAAGCAGGAAATAACATTTAAGGATATTGGTGGCAATGGAGTTCCCAAACGACTGGGGTTCTTCCCTGCTTTTCCTAACAGATAGGGCCACCATCAAAGGCGTAAGGTCAGTAATGAAGACCCAAGCTGGTTCAAGAGTGTTTTGCACTCCAACACTTTCTTCTTCCCTTCTTTTTTCTAATGTCTCTCATTTATGTCTCTTATTTATTATCAATTTCCTTGTGTGGGGCCCTTACAAAAAAAACTATGTTGATACTATGTTGGATTGAAAAGGGAAAAAAGAAAGATGTTATAGAGAAATCCATCACAGATATAAGGAACATGAAGAAAGAAAGATTATTATCCATAAAAAGTTAAAGGAACCAATGCAGTGCTAAGGATTTTGAAACTGCAATCATCTCTGAATATATTGAAAAACATAAAGAGGCAGAGACAATTATAAGAAAGAAAAACAGAACAAAAACTGCAAAACGATCCATTTTATAATCCATATTGCAAGAAAGACCATGTTTGGCATGTAAAACCTGCAAGAATAAGAGAAAAAATTAAAATCATTTGAAATTGCAACATGCTACACAAATGATGTTATTGATTTGTTGAAATTGTCATTTTGAAAAAAAAAATACATAAGAAAAGCAAGGAAAGTGTTAAAAAACTAGGTTGAGAGAACATATCTGAAGCGTTAAAAAAAACACCTCCTGAATCATTCTGTTTCCTCTCACTTCCATCAAATTCATAATTGTTCTGCATTATCACTGAGGAGATTTGTAGGATCTCAGGCAATAAAGAATTGGAGGACCCTTGATGGTGACATTAGATTAGCAAAAAAAAAATTGATGTAATGGATTTACAAACTATTTGATCCAGTTTGGATCTTTTTAAATTTAATTTACTTTTTAAATGTAATGTTTTAAAGTTGAAACATTTTTATAATTATGAGTACGAATAATTTTGAATAAGTTTTTTTATATGTTCAGTATTTACTGACTTTTATTAACATGCACTTTTTTTGGGAATTCTTTTTCAGAATTTTTGAATTAGGTTGGATTTGGATTGGATTGTGCTTTGAATGTGACAGGAATTGAGACCTTTGTGTTTTAGATTTACTGTTATTAAAGGCAGAACACTTTAAGCTATGACATTTCGCAGCTCAAAGGTTGACAGAGTTGTTTGTTAGGACTTGCCACTTTTGTATTACAACAGGTTTATCACAATTCTTGTTTGTATTGCAGGCTGGCGTGCAGGTGAGCGGAGAAGGTAAGTACAGAGTCTGCACAGTGCTGACCAGACAGGCTGGCGTGCAGGTGAGCGGAGAAGGTAAGTACAGAGTCTGCACAGTGCTGACCAGACAGGCTGGCGTGCAGGTGAGCGGAGAAGGTAAGTACAGAGTCTGCACAGTGCTGACCAGACAGGCTGGCGTGCAGGTGAGCGGAGAAGGTAAGTACAGAGTCTGCACAGTGCTGACCAGACAGGCTGGCGTGCAGGTGAGCGGAGAAGGTAAGTACAGAGTCTGCACAGTGCTGACCAGACAGGCTGGCGTGCAGGTGAGCGGAGAAGGTAAGTACAGAGTCTGCACAGTGCTGACCAGACAGGCTGGCGTGCAGGTGAGCGGAGAAGGTAAGTACAGAGTCTGCACAGTGCTGACCAGACAGACAGACAGGTAAGAACAGGGGGCCAGATCCTGAGCTAAGAACACAAGCATATTTATGCTAGCCGATGACATCAAATCGACTATTTGTATTTACTGTGCATGCGCGCAGCAGATGTTATGCCACTTAACTCCTAACGTACGTACCATCAGCATAAATATCAACGAAGGGGAGGGGGCATCAATACGACACCCGTAATTACGGTTTGGAGGCGGAGGGAGGCATTTGTATCCATATGTAAATCCATTACGTACGTCAGTAGTTACGCTAGGAAAAGTTGAGGTAGAGTTTGGGCAGCGTAGAGCGGCCAAAGTACATATGACCGAGGGGAATGCATAGAAATTACGCTAGCATAAATACGCTATGCGATGTAACGTAACAACCACTTAGGTCTGGATCTACCCCAGAGTCTGCACAGTATACAATGAAGACGGAAGACAAACAGACTTACAAGGACAAAAGGAAGATGGCAAGGAGCAGGCTGGAGAAGTGACACAGGGGAACAAGATCATGCAGAGAACCAACAGGAAAACAGTCCAGAGAGCTAGATGCTAGGACAAGGCAACAGGCGAAAGATCACTAAGGAACATGCTATCACTGGCGTCCACGTGCAGCCGGGCATATAAAGTAGCTGTAGCCAATCACTAAACGGCGCGCCAGAAGAGAGAGATTGGCTGGCGTCCAGATCACCTAACAATGATCTGGACACCCAGCGTTAAGGACAGAGGAATTCGGGGACAGGGAGAGGCATGACGCTGCACATAGCATGGATTGGCTGGCGTCCAGATCACCTAGGCAATGATCCCAGTGGGGAGAATCATGACGCTGCACATAGCATGGATTGGCTGGCGTCCAGTTCACCTAGGCACTGATCCCAGTGGGGAGAGTCACAACGCTGCACATAGCATGGATTGGCTGGCGTCCAGATCACGTAGGCACTGATCCCAGTGGGGAGAGTCACATCACAGTGCATGGTTTACATGCTGTCACCAGCTGAGTGATGGCATGTAACAATGACACAGGATACTCTGGACATGTCGATGACTTCCACTAATGGATAGCCCCTTACCTGGTGAGAAATAATACATGCTGGCTGGCTGCTCCCTCCTCTTCTGCATTCTATTTGGATCTACACCTATACGTGATCACACACACAGAAGATTGATCTGTAGCAGTGTGTCTGTATGGACTTCTCCCTACCACCCACTTTCCCTATGTAGCACAGTCAGTGAATTTGTTGCATCAGACCCATTGCAGTGCTCCAGCAAGGTTATTACATGGAAAGTGCTGGGTACCGCCACTTACATCTCATTCCGTGACTTATAGTATATCTGCCCATTCATTTCATGACACAACTCAGACATGCGAATGTATATTCAAATCTCCTATACCCTGCTCAGTGCATGACTAATTATGCAACATCTCAGGGGGCCGGACATTGAACATGTAGCCTGCTATAGCTGTTCAGACGATTATAAACCCTTATTATTAGAGTGATCACAAACCTAATATTGATTTGATTCCCGAATAAAACCTTATCTGTGTGGAGTGTGTAAGTTTTCCCCGTGTCTGCATGGATTTCCTCCGAGTGCTCCGGTTTCCAACCACATGTTAAAAACATGCAACTTTGATTGTAGCTCCAATGGTGCAGGGACTGATTGTGAAATATTCTTTGTAAAGTGCTATGTAATCTGTTGTTGCTATATATAAACCTGTTAAAAATCAATCAATCAATCAATCATTCAGCAAGACATGCCTTGAAAGAGACTTAACCAGTTGAAATGCGTTGGAAGCAAGGGTTGTTTTCTCCAGAGGTCGTTCTGCTGTGTGAAATACAGAACCATCGTCAGTTTCTCGGCCGGTCACTATTTCAATCTTTAGGAGCCTCATGTGGGGTTCAACTGAAGAACTGGTAAATTTCTAGGCAATTGTTACACAAAGGACTGTCGCAATCGTTTACATTAGATTGGAACAATGGGGTAGATCCAGAACTCTGCTTGCAATCTGTTTACTAGCGTAGCGTATTTATGCGTGCGTACCTTCTATACACTCCCCTTGGCACACCCCTTGAATGTACGTATTTTGTCCGAGATCCGCTTTCCAAACCCTACCTTAACTTTTTCCCATGTAACCGATGTCATCCGCACACGTACGTATGTGCAACACGTATTCATGCAGCTAAACACGCCCATACTGTACACCTACATAGCGTATTTCAGACGTATTTTTGACTTACGTAAAATTGGCATGCCCACACGTACAGATTTACACAACAAATACGTGAATGGCCCATACGTTCACATTTACGCTATGTTACGGAGCTATGGTGCGCATGCGCAGGACTTACGTGTCCGCCACACGTAAATTCGCTCACAAGCGTTGTTCTGGATCTGTCCCAATGTGTTTTATGAAACTTTTTTGGCTTTATGGAATTATTTAGACCTGAACTTTTTTAACATTCCTCAATTTTTTCCTGTGATTTATGGAACAACAATAAATTACATTTTTAAGGGATAATCTCAATTTCATTGTATATTGAATTTAACTACCATTAAAATAATACCCACACAGCAGCAATATTAGGTGAGTAGCTTTCAGTAGGGGGAGGGACCATCCTTTCATTGATAACTGCATTAGTGGAGACTGAGTTATCAACAGCCTCCATTTGTAAAAGACTATACTTGTTCTTTTGTGTCTCTTCTCGTTTTATATGTCTATTGAGATACTGCAGAGAAAGAGAGATTGTGCAGAATTTGAAGAATTGGAGAATTATGATGCTGGAAAGACTATAATATAAGGGAAAAAAACACTATGAAACATAGTAACTATGGCCCAGATACTAAACTACGACCGACAGGGGAATTAGGCAAGCCGCACACATCGTCAGTACGCGTGCTTACCGGTAGGCTTGCGTAACTATATTATGTACGCCGGCCGGTACGAGAAAAGGGGCCCACTTACATTTTACGATTGTCGTATCTCCACCATATAGGGAGAGATAGGCATGGTAATTAATTGTCGGGCGGGGGAAGCCCTGTTATGACCACGTCTGCGGCTGTAAGGCCGCAGACTTAGTCGTAAAATTTAAGGTATAAATCTGGACACTTACGTCACATTTTCTACCCTGAGCAGGGAGTGCAGGGACCTATGCATGTACTTAAGCCGTGCGTGTTTTTTTTTTTAAAGGCTTCTTGTGTGTGTGTGTGTGTGTGTGTGTGTGTGTGCGTGTATGAAGTTTGTTGTGTAGTGCAGTTATACAGAATTCTGGATCAGGCCCTATGGCCCAGATACTAAACTACGACCGACAGGGGAATTAGGCAAGCCGCGCACATCGTCAGTATGCGTGCTTACCGGCAGGCTTGCGTAACTATATTATGTACGCCGGCCGGTGCGAGAAAAAGGGGCCCACTTACATTTTACGATTGCCGTAACTCCACCATATAGGGAGAGATAGGCATGGTAATTAATTGTTGGGCGGGCGAAGCCCTGTTATGACCACGTCTGCGGCTGTAAGGGCGCAGACTTAGTCGTAAAATTTAAGGTAGAAATGTGGACACTTACACCACATTTTCTACCCTGAGCAGGGAGTGCAGGGAATGCGCTATGCGATCGGACAGAGGGACCTATGCATGTACTTAAGCCGTGCGTGGGTCTGGATCTCCCCTTATTTTTTTTTTTTTTTAAAGGCGTCTTGTGTGTGTGTGTGTGTGTGTGCGTGTATGAAGTTTGTTGTGTAGTGCAGTTATACAGAATTCCCTTTGTACATTTGTGCATTCATTGTTTGTGATCCAGAGGGTAGAATCCAGGAACTCTTCACTGCTGCTCTCACACAGGTGGGCACTGGGAAAATCCCACATCTCTTCTGTTTTACCTGTCATACTTACACAGATATCCTAAGCTGCAATTGCATGCACCTTAGGATCGCACTTAGTCTGCACGTGTTGGCATATGTTAGTTTGTGATTATATTGGATAACATTATAAAGTAAAGCATCTCATATAGAGATATTTATATTTGAACAGTCTGGCCATATTATTTCTCTCTCTCACTCTCTCTTTCATTATGCCGCCTTTGATTTTAATTTTGCAAGGTCTACATTGTGATGTAGATTCCCAACAGGTTTTTTGTAAATCATTGCTGTGAATCCAAGTGAACAGACGGTTTAAAAGACATTAGCGACACAAAGCAGAGTAGATATCTTCTAATTGTACTGTTGTGTTAAATGTTTTGTGTAATATGCAGGTGTGGACATGTCATTTTGTCATCTATTTTTTACAAGCTAACATTACTTTATCAAATGAACATACAGCCGAAGAATACAGTCAACAAATGAGTTCTGTAATGTATTATGCTAAAAGGACTGAGACTGCAACAACAATAATGGTGCTTGTAAACATCACTGGCTTCTATTGTACATGTCTGAACCCAAGCTGAATTTGGAATATCACATAAATAAACATTGCAAGATTAAATAAATATATAATAAATAAACAAATAGATGTGCAATGTAACAGAAGCTGATGCCAGCATTTGTTTACATACTAATTTATTTCTATGTATCCTTCTCTCGGAGATATTATCACATTGGTAATCATATATAATGCAAGAAATAATCCAGCTCCTGTTTTAGTTAATAAGGTGGAAAGGTGTCAGAAAATGGAAATGTCTGTTGTCTGGTTAATTATAAAGTATGAAGCAAATGTGAAATGATTTACATAATTGATTCCCTGTTTACAATGTACAACACAGGTAAAGCTGCTAATCCCTGTTCTCATGTTGGCTGATATAATACAGTATACTGTATAAATCGCAGGGATAGGTCGCTAAGTACAGCCTGGTACAACAAAAATTTAGGGGCAAAAAAACAAAAAATCGGGGGTACATTTTTTTCATGCGAGGGGATACTGAAAAGCCTTATTAATGTTTTGTGTTAACATGGGACTGGATCCAAACTCACACAAGGCATATGTTTTCCAATTACTAGGATCTGGAAAAGACAGCTTCCTGCGCATTTGCATGCTATGAGCACTACAATGCTATTGGTATCATTCCAACATACAGGCAGGGGCGTTTTAAGAAGTGAGGGGGCCCTTGTGCAGGATTTGTAGATGGGCCCCACCTCCTTACCCTGACACAGGACTGTCCCAATTTGCAGACCTCAAAAGGGACGGGGCCTAACTATGCTTTAAGCCCCACCCCTTTTTTGGCCTTCGAATCAGGACAGTCCCACCGCAGGGGAAGGCGTTCTCATTCGACATCTACTTCTTTCCTTCGGAAGATTTTAGAGGGAAGAAATAGTTGCCGAATGGGCTACCCTTCTCCTGCCAACCTTGATATGCGGACTTGGGTGCAAGATGAATGCCACAGGGTCCCATGTTCTGAGGAGCCTGTCTGCACTGCACAACCTGGACTCATTATAGATACACTTATGCATACAGGACAGGTTCTCGTCATGAGTAAGAAGGGGAGGGTTCTTATTTAAATTTACAGTAAGGACATGCTTTATGTCACTTTTGCTATCCAGATTTCTGATCTATCCCCATTTTAAGTTGGGACCAATTGGTTATTTAAAGGTAGGGTACCTGCAACAGAACTGTGCAAGGAGAGTTGTCTCCTGTATGCTGTCATGGAGACATGGATACAATAGGAATCCCAAATTTTAAGCTCCAAATACAGCACCATTGCAGATCTAGATTTAGCCCATGACTTAAAGGGTTCAATCCACCCAAAGGAGTTTAAACTCATAGGTTGTGGGTGTGTCCAGGGTGAAATTCAGCTCGGATGTTCTGCAGCAACCAATCAAATGGTGTTATGGGAATGGTTTTGGAGCCTCTCCCTTGTACCTTTATATGCTACTTCCTCTTTTCGGGCCATATGCAGAGCTCTTTAAGACTGCGTATACGCAATCTACGTTGCAACAAATAAAGTAGATTATGTTACAGTATTACTGCGCATACGCAGTAGAACATATCGGAGAACTCCGAGCTCTGCATACGGCCCTTCATCTTAATCTGGATTTGCACTCCCTTCCCCGTGCTTTTAGTGGATTTGACTGGTTCTCCTTGCTCCTTTTCTGGTTGTTAGGTTTGTTAGTTTATAGATTTAGCAGTGTATAGACTGGTCATCTTGGAAAGCACTGGTGGTGATTGAGCTGAGGTTCTAGCCTCTGCTCAATCATTTTTAAAGGTTTGCAGTATTTAAGGTTCAGCTTCTATTGGCGCATCTTAGCAGACGGGAGCATTTGACATTTGCTGGACAGTGGTCTGCCAGTTGCTGTTTAGCATCAACTGAGGCAGAAGAATTGGCGTTCCATTGGCTTGAAATTGCTAAAAACCTAATTTGATAATTAAAATTAATTTTAAAAAGTGCCGAAAATCATGGTTTTCGTGTTTATTCCTTTTTTTAGTATTAGTATGGTAGTGAGGTAGAAGGAATCATGGATGGCACCTTTGTGAAGTTTACAGAATAACAGCACTACATGAACTGCTATTTGGATTCCTATATTACCATCAACGATTCAGTCGGATCTTACACTTTCTCTCTTAGACATTAGTGGCTTCACACAGCATCTATTACCAAGGAAGTTTATATGAGATTGAGAGACTTAGGGCCAGATTTACTAAGCTGCAGGTTTGGAAAAGTGGAGATGTTGCCTATAGCAACCAGATTGTAGCTGACGTTTTCTAGTATTTAATAGGAAAGTAAGAGCTAGAATTTGATTAGTTGCTATGGACAACATCTCCACTTTTCCAAACCAGCAGTGTAGTAAATCTGGCCCTTAACCTTTTTGCAGTTATAATTCATTTAATTTTTTTGTATGAAAGGAGAATACTTTGCTTTTGCTTCAGAAAACATTTAGGACCCGATCCATAGGTGAGCTAACGTGATGTTTCTCTGTGTGACTTTCTACACTCTCAGAACTGAAGAGCACGTAGTTGAACGCAACTCGAACTGGCTTCCGTTCTGAGGGGCATGTTGAAGGGAGGGACATATCCAATGTGCAGTAAGGACGTGTGTAAGCAAGCGCAACCGATCCACATCAGAACGCAGACATTAAAATGGATGGTTTACATCAAAACATGTGTACTAGCCACAGGTCATGTCTAAGTCCATGTGTGACTCCCCCTTCCACGTGCTACGGTTGAGTCAGTCTGCTTGGCTTTTAAGTCCCAATCACAGTTGTAGAATTCCCCACCAATACCCAAATGAAGAGACTTTGGTTGCAAAAAAAAGTACTAACGCGGGTCCTTATGTTTATAAACAAACAATAAACAGTAACAATAGTAATCAAATATGCATGTATAAAATATTACCGGTTGGTGGCGGAAACAGGAAGTGCAGGCCAGAATGCTTTAAGCCTTGCTTAGAGAATGATCACAAAGTGGAGGCCTGACATCTACATCATTCCATTGGCACCAGAGTTCTGCCTTGGAGAGAGCTTATGTTAAACCCATGGGACACCAGGCCCACCCATAAAACAAAATACGGTGCAGACCAGGTTAACATAGAAGAAGAAGGCTCCTCGGCTCAACCACCACTGCGCCTCATGGGTTACTCCCGCTGTACTGCACTCTCAAGGATCAACACCAACCAGATTTGGTGAAAGGAAAACAAGGAAATATCAACATATAAGTTTCACACACGGTCTAGGGGAGGGTGAGTGGGGAAGTTCCAGGAGGCAAAGAGGCTGGGCATATACATTAGGGTTTTTTTTTAAAGCAAATCCCCTTTATCTCCACCCCCCCAAACCTATTGGGTCTAAAGGGCATAACATCATAACAATTCATAATTGCAACAAACTATACCAGCACAGTCTTTTCCCAACTTGCAGTTTCATTTCCCTTTGGCCTATTTAACCCTCGGTTCACCTTTTGCACACAGTTACTGACCAGCTTTACCTTTAAACCATAGTTTCCAATTCCCCTGGAATGTCTGTAAGACTCCCAAAATTCAGACATTGCTCTAGGAATCCCGAAAGATTAGGCTAATCAACATGGTTTTTCCCAGGTGTTAAATTCCATCTTATTCCCTCCTATTTTCGAACTCTGGATCCGTTCCTAAACCACAATTTTATTATTTCATGATTCCATTATTAACATTCTATAGGCTTTGCTGTAAAAAAGCAAAAAGAAAATATTTCAACTTAAACTAACTTGCTTTATATTCTGGTTGTGTTATATGGAAGAATGATCAAAAATAAGTCTCTTGACATTGATTTTCTATATCGCAATATATATTTATAAAAAATGATTGTCAGATATATGCTGAAAGCGGAGATCAAACAGATATTTTACATACCAAACCATATCAAAAATTTTATTAGTGACAGAAGCATCCGGACTGCAATATGGCTCTGGGCTGCAATAATAGGTGAGCAAAAACAGTGCCGGGATCACTAATAGGTTCCTCTCAGTAAATCTTCCCTCCATAAGCAGCAGCAAGTCACACATTCCATATGCTCTGTCACTTTTCCCATGTGCAGCTGTCAGGTATTATCACCTCAAAGAAATTATTCAATGCTCTCTGGGAATATCCAGACTTCTTATTGCCATGCAATATAAATACTTTTTTTTTGCATAATTAAATCTTTCACATAGTAAAAGATGCAGCAGCATTGAATTATTTTGATTTCAAAGCCATCAAAGCTAATTTTGAAATACTATGAGATACCTATATTTACCTAACGATCTGGCAATGACTGTAGAGAAAGCATAAAAACAATTTCTGGCGGGAAACTAAACTCAATGGAAAAAATAAAAGTGAACTGAAACTGTGACTGAGGTCCGGATTCACAGTTACGTAGTTTTCGTCTTACGTATGTTGTTTTAAGAATTGAGCTACTACCCATACATAGTACCTTACTTACGCTATCTACTTGCCATTTCTGTACAGAATGCTATGCATGTGTAGTAGCTCAATTCTTAAAACAACATACATAAGACGAAACCTACGCAACTTTGAATCCGGACCTGAATCATTGTAATTCTGTACAGTGCAATAGAGTTGCATTATTTGTGTAAATTTTTCATATATTTCAAATATTTTTAAACATCCCAAAAGTCCAAAAATCCTGTGGCTTCTATGGTTCTGAAAACACCTTTACTTGTTGCTTAAAAAAAAAAAGAATTCCAGATTTCCTTGTTATCGCTACAGGGTTTTTATACTTCTTTTAAGCATACGAAATACTTCTTTATTTAATTTAATAATAGTAATAATAACAGGAATATAGAGATTAAAGGCTTTTAATCTTCAAAGAGCATTCATTATAAATGTAATTAAATGTTTTTCAATGTGGATGTGGTATAAAATATGTGGGAAAAACAAAGAGATTATTCAGGGTGAGGATTATAAACCCATTAGAAAAAAACCAGATGTGTTACCATGACATCTAGAATATTCTCGCAATTGCAATATTTGCTTGGATTAAAGGAATGTGACCACTGTGAAAGATTTGTAATATTATAGTGTATATATATATATATATATATATATATATATATATATATATATATATATATATACACACAGTATGTATGTATGTTGTAGTGTCAAAGAGAAAACAACTAACAAACCAATAGAAAGGGGGGGGGGCAGTGCCTAATGAAAACAAC
>WWET01002965.1:0-15004 GCA_011038615.1 Limnodynastes dumerilii | reverse complement strand
CCTTATCTTATTTACCTTTGCCGCCTCTTCCGTCTTCTGTCTTGTGTATTCCGTCATCCGCGAGATCCGACGGGGCTTTTGAAAGCTGGAGTGACGCCCTTATCTTATTTACCTTTGCCGCCTCTTCCGTCTTCTGTCTTGTGTATTCCGTCATCCGCGAGATCCGACGGGGCTTTTGAAAGCTCGGGTGGAGTGACGTCACCCGAGGCGCAAGGGTAGGTCCGAACCGCCTTGGATCCTTAAGTTCGTGTGGGTTCTCTGAGAACCGAGCCTGCACATCTCTAATTTTAAGATGGGATTTCACAACAGTGGGTATAAATTGGGCCCCAGCAATGACATCAGTCATTCGCCGGAGGGACCCAGAAGACGAAGGACCTCATTGTGTGCCCATGCCAGGAGAAGAGGAGGAGCCGGAGTCCTGACCATCGCCAGTCAAGATTGAATACAATAGAACTGTGAGTATCTACAATATTTATTATTCATTTTTTTTAAAAGGTATGTTTTGTTTTTTGGGCAAGCTGGAATAATTTTAAAACATTTAAAAATATGGCTTAAAATAATATTTTATGCAAAGGATACAGAAATTATCATTGTATCATGTCTCTGTACCTTTTAAAACAAAAATGACTGTTCCCTTTGTATAAAATATTATTTTAAGCCATATTTTTAATTGTATTAAAATTATTCCAGCTTGCCTTTTTTAAAAAATGAATAATATATATTGTAGATATGACTTTGCTGAGGCCTAATTTATACAATCCACAGCATTGTTTTATCTACAGACAGGGACAACAGCATTAGTATTTATACATATTTATACACACAGGGACATGTACTTTTAACCATTGGCATGCTGCCGCATATGGTACTACAAGGCACAGCATGCCCTGCAATATATGTGCATGTAGTACATATTACAGATTAGTAATGTACGTACATACCTAAGCAACATAGGCATGTAAATACGCCCGTAGAGTTAAGGGTGCCCTATGGAAGCATAAGTCACCAAAAATCAGTCCAAGCGAGGGGAGTGTCATGGGTGTTGTCTTGCGTACTGTATATTTGCGTACTTATTACACACGTATCTGTGAATCCAGTCCAAGATCTGGAAATCTTATCTCAGGGTTGTCTCAACATAGCTACTACAAATAACCAATCACATTTTGTTCCTAAGGCTAACAAATTATTTATATCAGAGTGTATGATTCATAAACATATATGGGATATTAGCCATACCTAATCCTTGCATGCCATACCTTGCTGCACTAAACCTATCTGCCAGTTTGTAATACATGTTCCTATGTTTCGATGTGCAGTGATTCTTTATACTACCTTTTCAGAGTTCCTACTCACATATGCATTTTTCCTGCAATAAATGCAAATCCACTAATTAAGAACTATGGGTGGATCCTTTGTTTATAAAACGCACTTATAAAATTATCTCTGTCAGGGCTGTGACTAGAAATTTTAGCGCCTGGGGCGAAAGAGGATGATGGCACCCCCTCTTTGGGCATGGCTAACATATCTCCCAAATATATATATATAAAATGTAGAAGGGGGGTATGAAGTCACTCAGGAGACTTGAAAAAGGTAGAAAAACCACCTATCCGGTGAACATTTATTTTACATGAATTCCAACGTTTCAACCGCAAGAACAGCGGTTATCATCAGGGCATATACAAGAGACAAAACAACTAAACAACACCACTGTCACCCATATATATGCAAAATGAAATAGACAATACAAGTACATACCCCCAGGAAAATCCACGCACGAGCAGCCTCAGAGCCGGAAGTCGCATGTCGATGCATCCTCAACCACGTCATGGCAACGGGAGCAAAGGTCAGGACTCCCGACTCGTCATCGGTTGCCTAGGGGGGATGCACAAAAGTATCACCAGTCACTAGTTGTGTGCAAGACACACAACCTGTACATTTGTAGCACCCATTTTTTCGTGACATAAAGTGGGGAGCAGAAGCAGAAGGCACACTATGCACATCATTATGGCAGAGTAAATCACGGAGATTGCGACCTCGAGTATAGCTAGGTAACAATGTGTATTTGTTCACAGTCTTCAATGACTATATATATAGTCACTTTTCCTTCTTTCTTCCTTCCTTCAGGCGTCTGTTGAAGGACACAAAATTGTAGCTCATATGCCCCCATGTACACACACACACACACACACACACACACACTTTTCTATATTTATGTGTAGATATATAAGTGCATACAGCTATATATCTACATATACAAACACACATATATAAGTATATCAAATATTTAGATATATATCTACACACATAGATATAGTTGCATACATGCATTAGATACAAACACACACACACACACACACACATGCATGCATAATATCACACAAACACACATAACAGAGCACACACACACACACACTACATTCATGCATTATATCACACACACACACACACACACACACACACACATAACATGCATGCATGCATGCATAATATCACACAAACACACACACACACACACACACACTGCATACATGCATTATATCTAACACACACACACACCATGCATGCCTAATATCACACACCCTGCATGCATGCCTAATATCCCACACCATGCATGCATGCCTACTATCACTCCATGCATGCATGCATAATATCACATACACCAAGCATGCATATCACACAATGCATAATATCACACACACACACACACACACACACACACACCATGCATAATAACACACACCATGCATGCATAATATCCCACAATGCATTATTACACACAATGCATAATATCACACACTCTATGCATGCATAATATCACACAATGCATAAGATCACACACACACCATGCATATCACATACACTCTCACACACACACTCACCTTATAACAAACACACACACTTACTTTTTAGCAGAGATGTGCACACTGCAGACGCTGAGATGGACTGGAAAGAGGAAATGGAGGGAGTGGTGGCGGTGCATAGCTGCAGCAGCCAATGAGGGAGTAGTACAATGATCTTAGCTACTCCCTGATTGGTCAACCTGTCAGGCACTGGGGAAAGCTTTGAAAATCTCTCTGCGGAGCAACAGGGGATTCATCAGCTGATAGTGTCACTGCGCTCACCCTCTCCTCGTGCTCTGGGCGGTGGCACCACTCGCACCACCCTAGTTACGGCCCTGACCATATTAAAAATGAGCAATGGGGTAAATGGGGGCTTTTACCATTTAGATTTTGAGTTAGCATTTTCAAGGGCAAATATTTCTACTATAGCTTTTACTGTATTTACAGTTATTACATTAAAAAAGTTTGTCTTTGTGTATTTTCCTATAGGATGCAATATCGTTTATCTAACATTTATACTAATGTCAGAGGGGATATCACAAAAATGCTGTGCACAGAATATCTGGTCAACCGTGCATAACTATAATGACAAGTGATTGAGTGTTGTTGAATTGCTGAAAGCAAGCAGTGCACAAAAAACACAATTTCATCTGTAATTAAATAACATCCATATAGGTGCAATTCATTGTACAAAGTGTGACTCACTTGTGTAATTTGATTGATACACAGCACTAGATTTGGACAACTACAGCTAAATTTCTGCATTTCTGCAAACTGTACAAATGTGAAACCAGCTAATCGCAATCCTTCTTGTATTATGACATCAATGGAGAAAATTTTCTCAATTGACGTTGTTACACGCCATCACTGATGGTGACAGCATGTAACGAACGCCGTATTATCTGCCTCATCCCGCCTCCGTCTACTCTCCATCCTCAGGGCTGGGCGTTGCTAGGTGATCTGGACACCAGCCAATCACCTTCCCAGTGGGATCCTCAACTTGACAGCTCCCTTATATGTTTGTGTCCCTGCATGTGAATGCCGTTTATAGTGTTTTTACCTGGATGTCTTCTGATCTCTGTATTAGCATTTTGCTACATAGCTCCCTTGTTGTCTGCCGTTGGTCTGTGTCCGTTTGTTTCCCTCGTGTCTCTACTCCTGCTGGTCCCTGTCTCTCTATTCTATGTACTTGTAAGTCTGTGGTGTGTTCCCTGTCTACCCAGTATCTTGGTATTATCCATCTTGCATCCTGCTCTTAACTTGTTTACTCACCTGCACCCCAGCTTGCCTGGTCAATCTACTGCAGTTTCCCCATCCTGTACTTACCTTTTTTACTCACCTGCACTCCAGCTTGACTGGTTAATATTGTGCAGTCTCACCCATCTGTACTTATCTTGTTTACTAATCCACTGGTGGCCGTGACCTGCTACTGGGGCGCAGCAAAGTCTATCCCCACCATAAAGGGCTGTGGCGAATACCACCCTGTATTTAGACTCTGTGCCCCGGTGTGTCAGTCTCATAACTCAAGAATACCTATTAATCTTTATTTTATCCCCCATCATATAGGTTTATATAGTTTTATAAAAATTCTATGAAAACTATAACAATATTATAATTACATTTAAACATTTTTGATTAAACAAGTTTGTAAAACAACAGGTCATTACATTACACAATGTATACAATGAGACCTTTTACAAGGTCCTCTTTTTCAAACAATTTAATAATATTTATGTAATGTATTTAGCTGTTTTATTTACATTGTTTTTTATGTAATAATTATTATACTCTTAATAGCACAATTTTTTGGGGTTTTCCCTTCTCTGTATGCAAATCTAAATTATGGGAGGAAAATAAAGATTGAAGGATATATGTGATATCCCATTGAGAAAATGTCTTCTTTCAAGAAGGCTCAGCTGGTTTCAATCTCTGTGGACTTATATACAAAAGGACTGTTCAAGTAGTGTAATTTAACAGTGCTAAATAATTTGTAGTATAATAACGCCTGGTGTGATGCGATTTCTCTTAATCATGTGTACAGATTTGTGTATACCAGTACCTCAAGCTATATGTGACTTGACAAAACTACTACTGCAATGTATATTTCAGTATCCAACAATTTGTCTTTAGAGCATGTTTCGTTTTAAGCAAGAAAACAACAGCAGAGAAATGTCAGGTGGTGAAATTGTAGAGCATTTGGAGGAAGATTCATTTTGCCAAATCCCATCTATTATAGTAACAGCTTCTTTGCCAAGTGCTTCTTAGAATGTAATTGACAATAATTGAATCTCTCCTTTGGTTGGTATTATTCAATGGAATTGTATGGACACAGAGCCCGTTAGCCATGAACATTTCCTCTCTTTATTTGCTAATTCTTTAAAGGGTAAAAAGAGATAATAACATATTGACTTTGGTACTACATCACTGACCAGATGAAGTATGAGTTATAACACAAATAGATCTGGTGTAGACATATTGCCTGTTTCCATTGCATGCATCATTACCTTTAGTATGCTTAGTCTGCAAAATAAACAATTCATGTATACATAATAAAGTATGTGCTTGGATTTCAAATAATTTTTTCAGCAGATGTTGGTTGGAGGAAATACATTGAAATAATATCAAATTTAATGATTAAAGCTAACAGGATAAAGGGAAAAGTAAAATGGTGAGGAGTTTATGTAGATATATTCTAAACCCCAAACTATTCTATTTTTGAAGTTATTTTAAATTATATAATAATGTTTTAATCTGTTTTGGTTCCCTATTAACTCATGAAGCTCTATGTTATAGTTTTACTAACCATGGGCCGTATCCAGAACTACAGCCGTCTTCCATGGACGGCCGTAATTCACTGCGCAGTAGCTATTGTACGCAATCGATACGCAGATTACGTTCAATAGCTACTGCGCATGCGCAGTAGCTACTGTTCAGTTAATTATGGCCGTCCATGGAAGACGGCCGTAGTTCTGGATACGGCCCCATTCCCCCAGCTCACAAGAACTTTCAACCTCAGGACCATATTTATCGACACGCAAGAGGGTGGTGAATTGTAAGTCTGTATCGGTATGCTGTATGATAGCAGACCTTGGGCCAGATTTACCAAGCTGCGGGTTTAGAAAAGTGGAGATGTTGCCCACAGCAACCAATCAGATTCTAGCTCTCACTTTTCTATTACATACTAGAGAATGTCAGCTAGAATCTGATTGGTTGCCATTGGTAACACATCTCCATTTTTCCAAACCCACAGTTTAGTAAATCTGGCCTCTGTACTGCACATTACAGTACTAAGTCACAATCACTTGCGAGCACATTCCTGCCCAACTTTCCAGAAGTGTTATTTATTGGAAATCTGGGCAGAGCAGATTGTGTAACAGATTCGTAATGCTATTATACTCAGTGCATCCAGTCTCCTCATTCATAAGGATTTCCAGGAGAAGATTCTACCTTAGGACTTCCACACCATCCTCACATAAAACAGGGCAACTCGGAAGTCTAGATAGTAGGGATGGCACTTTTCACGCTGTCATTGTACTATTGGCATACAGTGCCTCCCCTCTCACGCTTTTCAAATGAGCCATCAAGCCCCACCCACAATTGTAAACGCTCCCTGCACAGATTCGAATCTGTACCGGGAGTGTAGCCCCCACTGTGGCAAAATGCGTGCGTTTTCTTGTCCTAGCAGTCAGAAAACGTCCCTTTTGCAGGTTGGGATTAGGTCCTGTGTTCTGCTCATGTCACTTGGATGTGTGCACATGCGCATTATCACAACCCCATATTATGTAAAGCAGCCCAGACTGGCATAATTAGAATTGAGAGGTTATGTCTTAGGCCAACTGAAAATTGCAAGTTACAAATAATACTTTTCAGTATTTGTTAAAACACAATGAATTTATGAGTTGAATATGAGTTTTCTCATATGACTGAATCAGCTCCTAGAGTGTTGTGTTAAGTTCACTTTAACTCCAAAAAGTACCTAACATGAGGATAAAACTTTTACATTTGGAAATATTTTTTCTTAGCAGAAATGGTGACTCCTGCAGTAGAAAACCTAATGAAAAATGTAGGAAATATATATAGCAATTAAAACTTTGGATATAAAAATTCAATGCTGAGGTCATGTGCACAGCTACATATAAAAGGGTGAATCTTTGCAGGTTCAAGGAGAAATATAACCATATGATAGGAAACCAACGTTCCCCTACACATACCTTATGCAGGAGTACAAGTTAACAGAAAATAAATAACATGGGTATGCTTAGTGATTCTTTGATTCGCTGACATAAATAACCAGAAATGTCAGAAATTAAACCAACCAATCAAAAATTACAGAAATTTTGTAAACTAACTGCTATATATTATACTAGTTGAAATATTCCCCATTTGAAGGTTAGCAGGGGTTTACTAAATTTTACATGTGTTTCCAAAGCCAGGTGGCAGCCTATTAGAAATATTAAAAAAAAAGCCCATTGCAGGTGACCCATTCATCCAAAGGCATCTAATAAAAGAAAATGGCTTTCTCAATTGGCAGGATATAAACAGTTGCAGTCTTTGGTCCGATGGCCTGCTTTGCGAAATAGAGACAGACGAAAGTCTGTCATTTTAGAAGGGAGGGATAGGGGCCATTTTAGAAGGAAGGGTTAGGGTAATGGAAGGGGAAGGTTAGGGTTAGAATTAATGGAAGGGTTGGGGTTAGAATGTATGATAAAACAAATATTTCTATTGTACCTAGCATATACCATAAGGATGCAGAACCAGATTCACAACAACAAATTTTTATACTGACATGCCTAGATATCCGTGCCGAGATACTACGCATATTTAAAGACCGCACAATCTACAAAACGAAACGCTACGTAGAATAAAAATAGTTACAACGCATGCTTAGTATCTTGGCACGAATATCTAGGCACGTAAGTTTAAACATTTTTGTTATAGCTACCTGTGTGTTAGAAAGTTTTTTTTGGTTTCTGTTTCTTGTTTTGGTGATCGGGGACCTGATCCCAAAAGATTGCATCTTGTTTTTGGAAAACACAGCAGCCCTGAAAATAATGGGTCCATTAAGAGTGATCTAGACGTGAATGTAAGTACTGGAACTGTATACAAGGGCAGTCTTTTGCAAATGGTCACATAACAGTCAACCATAAATAAATTATGTTCTGCTCAAACATCTTCCAGTCAAAAGTTCGTGATTAGATCACTGTTATGTAAAATGAAAATAAAACGTTAGAACACTGTAAAAAGCAACACGCTTCTCCTGGATTTTCTAGGCTGTCAGCACAAACCTTTAGCAACATTTCATAACTTCAGTGAAGAGCTTGCATGGTAAAAATTCCAAGACTTGCCCTTTAGCTGGTGCAAATGATAAGGCTGATTATGTGCGTACTTCAGCAAAAGCTCATGTTGAGATTCGGTTTATTTGTTAGCCTTACTGTGATGGGCTCTTTTAGTCCACCTATTTTCCCCCCTGTCACACCCTTTCAATTGCAGTAGTAGTCAATGTTGTGTACTATATTAAGGTTTAAATAGCCACATATGCATTGCATTCTTTTCTAGTCACACAATACAAACACATACAAAAATAGACGGTGCTATTGAATGACAGCACAAAATGGTACAAATCTGAATTCTGTATCCAGCCCAATGTGAACTTTATACATGGGGATTCAGACCTTTAAAGCTGGGTACACACCTTTGCAATCCTACTTGAGATGCGATGGTCCATACAATTTCATTGAAGACTACAAGTCCTAATGAGCATACTGATTCCTGTGTACACACTATACTATCTTACCAGCATAGCTGAGATCAGCATCTCTGCTTACCATCTGCTAATACAATCGTGACTACATACACACTGTACAGATATCTGTCTATACTGCATAAGTCACATAGAAGATGTACACTACCCATATTTGTCTGACATCATACCATTGTGATCGTGATTTTTAGGACATTTATAAAACCAAATCATACTATGCAAACTATTTTTTTTTTTTAAATCAGGATTGTCAGAGTAAACAAATTCTTGAGGGATCATTCCAAATGGTCTGGAATTGTATAATCATCACAATGGGCTGTATGCAGATTACCGGATGTATACCATATACGTCCGGTGTTAAGCGTTTTTTCCTACTGCGCATGCGTAGTAAATTTTTTACATTATCTATGTATCTTTTCCTACGTAGATTGCGTAAATGCGGTCTTTCAGACCGTATTTACGCAATCTACGTAAGGAAAAGATACGTAGATAATACAAAAAATGTACTACGCATGCGCAGTAGGAAAAAACGCAAGACACCGGACGAATATGGTATATGTCCGGTAGTCTGCATACGGCCCAATAATTGCATTGCTGTGTATGCAGCTTAAGTGTTAACACAACATCACTGAAGCTCTTGAAATATCTGTGCATACTGACATGTTCCAGAAGGGCTGCATAATTGGTCACCTCATGTGTATGTGTTCCTTTGTTTATACCTAAAGATATAATAGCCACTAAGACATAGCAAGCTGCTACATTTTCATGTGAAGCCTAATTTATTTCAGGCTTTAAACCATTTCAAACCAAAAGCATGAAAAACATAAAGTAACTTCATACATTTTTAAAGACCTTTCATACGCATCCAACCCCTTATGATTACATTTGGTCTCTATACATCTCTCAGCGAAAGATAGGGTTGCCAAGAAAACACAGGATACTAGCTGTTAACAGCAATGTGTTGCTGCAAAGGGGGAAATATGTCCCCAGCTGTTCTGGATGCTCATTAGCTGAGAAGTCAGGTGTAGCATACTGCTTATTGTTAATTTAACAGCTGATCAAACACTGGTGTCTACTCAGCTAGGCTCATGCAGGTGTGTGTGTGGGCTTCTATATGCATAAAAAATTCTTCTACTTTTTGTGTTTTTAAAGAGTAACTAGAATTGCCGTCTACTAAACATTCATGTGCTCTATTGGAGATTTTTTTTTCAATCATCCAAGATGATAGGAAACAATAATTAGCCTCAGCTATGCTATTCTCTTAGCAATTCCAAAATCAAAGCATAGAAAGTTTTACTTATGTGCTGCTTAAAATTTCAGAATAATATTTTAAAAAAAGGACACGTTATATAATCCTTACCACCCCCACCCCCTCTCAGAAGACTTACCTAGATGCTGAGGATCCCAACACTAGAAATGCAGGTAAGTCTTCTTCTGTCCTTGCTCTGTCTAACTCTGTAAATGTTCCAACTAGACCACTGAGAAGCCACCATCATGAACCAATCTAGGTATTACTCATCATTCGCTTACCAACACGCAGCAGGCTGAAGCAAATCCTTACAGGTGTATCGGGGAGTATGGGAAAAAGTGGCCAAATAGAAATGATATTTAATGTGGGAAGAAGAGAAGACAGTGTAACAGTGGAACTTGTAAGAAGAAAAGGTTGCAAGGAATGTCAAAGGGACCACTGTGGCCAGTGGGAAGATGTGTTGCATTGAACAAAGGAAGGCTTGCTACAATCTCTACAGGAGATAATATCATCCAAAAACATCTACGGCAGCTTCAAAGGCTATTGGAAATTCCCAGCTCAAGCCCCTGCGAGAAGACCTGTATCCTGCCATAGGATTTAATGTAACCGGCAATTTCATTGTAGTGTCTATGGGCCTGATCCAGAATAGGACGGCAGGCGTAAGCGTAAGATCGGCTTTTGAGCCGATCTGCGCATGCACCTGGCAGATGTTGCCCGGCGTCGCTACGGCAACGCCCGATCGTGGATCGGGCGTCTGTAGCAGCGCCGTAGGGACGCTGGAGGTGACGTCCTCCAGCTTCCCTACGTTAAGGTTAGTGCAGGTGGGCTACGTTCAGGTTAGTGTAGGTGGGCGGGGGGAGCTAGTTTAATGAGGGTAGGAGAGGGGGCTAGGCGGCCATGCACTCCTGTGCGAGCGTATGGCCCCTTCCTTACACCAGCTGAAGTTAGGGTAGCCTTCGAAAGGAAGGGGCCATACGCCTGCACAAGGGGAGTGTCAGGGTAAGTAAACACCGATACGCTGTGCTTTAGTAAGCACAGCGCATCGGCGTAGGTCTGGATCAGGCCCTATAATTCCAACTCCGAGGCAGCACGATGGCCGTCTTACAGAAGTAGAGACAGACAAAAGTTATTTTTCGACTGTCTATTTCGAATAGGCAGCTTTTTTCTTTTTTTTTTCTTTTTGCAGAATGGGCGAGTAAGCCGTTCAGCATACTAACTCGCCAGACCAGTCGGGGGCGGGTGACCGAAGAGTCGCTCGCCAGACCAGTCGCACTCACTTGCAGCAGACACCACCCCCTTACCCTAAAAATCTGGGAGATTACCCACCTCTCCGGGTTAGGCTCTGGGGAAGGGAGGGTTAGGGTAAGGATTGGGGATACATTTTTTACTTACCTTATGGAGCACCATGTCCGCTGCTCTGAGAATTAATTGCTTTGCCTCTTTGAGGAAAAAGCAATTGATTTCCAAGTCAGTTCTGAACTGGCTGGGAGAGAATGGCCCTTTCACTATTGGGCCGTTCTCAGCAGGGACCTGTACCCCTCTGAGGTCCATTAAGCACTGATATTCTCTTGAAGCCCCAGTCAGTGCCTGATGAATCCCTGTGATAATGTGTGATGGTTATATCTAATGATGATAAATAATGTTACTCTGATATTTAAAACTCCTTCTCTGTCTGTTTCTCTCTTGCTACTGTTAATGTATTTGGGTTCTACCGTTTTGTAAGGCCATTGCTTTGTTGTTTTCATCATTGCTATTGTTTTTATGCTGTCATATTTTAAATGTTTCTATATTCTGTACACCTGCGCATTTGTAATAAACTATTGTAATTCTTTTGCAACCATCAGGTTGGACAATCATTTATTCTAACTTCAGCATTTTCTCACAGGCATCGGATGACCAGATATGGGGTATTCTCAGTGAGTGCTCTGTGTTGTCTGCTCCCTTTGCCCTGTCCCCTATGAGTTACAGTCAGACTTTGGTGTATGGGTCTGAAGTTCTGCAGTAAACACCCAGCAGAATCATACTATATAAACACATAAACACAATACTGCGCTAATGATTAGAATGATGATTAGATTGACCCATCATCAGTATTACATTAACAGATTTAAATTATACCTTCTTTTTAAAAAGTGAACCCCAAACACTGAATCCCTGACAAGATGGTGACTCCTGTCCACTTGCCGTTTTTAATAGGAGGAAGAGAAAACCATTTCTTGCTGAAAAGCTTCTTGGATAGTCATAATTTACTAGCTATGGAGTGGATCCAGCACAGAAACCATTTGCATTAGTCAAACCTCCTATCCAATCAGATTCAAGAGTGATTACACAGGTCTAAAGAGTTGAATAACAATCCTAGCTTTAGATAAGGCTGTTTAAAAGTCCACACATCTGAGAGAGCCAACCCACAGAAAATACAGTAACTAACCAGGACATTGGTACCAGAAAGAGAATTATCCAATTGCTTTAATAAAGTACACCCATATCGAATTAAATTGCAGCAATTATAAAATTTCTGGTAGAAATTACAACGCTCATTTCTATTTATACTATGTCATTGATTAAATATAAAATACTTTTGTTCTTTATTTGAAAGGCTGACATTTTATTACAGATCTCCCAGTAATGAATGACCACAGACAGCTCAGTTGAGTTTCTTTTGTGCTTTGCTGACCTTGGCATGGGAATGTATCACTAAGTTAATCTCAGTTTTACTCAAGTCCAATATTATTGTAGCATATATGAATGAAACTCAGCCAGGTTTTCTAAGCAGGACTTAGAGAATGTGATCCATAAATACTTTATTAGAAATATTTTTGCTGATACAATACAAATGTAAGCATGACTAGTTTAGCTATTATTTCAGTGCTATATATTAATACTCTAAATAATATACATGAAATAACTGTAGTTTCTATAATCAATAAAAATCCATTTTATTTCTTTACGACAGGTAGTGATATAGCTGTTACACTCTCCGGTACGATCTTAACAGAATTATAGGCCCCGGGCAAAGCAATGCACAGGGGCCCCTACCCATCCATTCCCAGGAATAAAAATGTAACCAAAACTTTAGAACATTGCCAGTGCCCCTATTGTTTGATGCCCCTGCCCCCTCTGACCATCTGCTGTCAGCCTGCCACCTCCACCAGGCTGTGCCAGTGCCCCTTTTGTTTGATGCCCCTGCCCCCCTCTGACCATCTGCTGCCAGCCTGCCACCTCCTCCAGGCTGTTCCAGTGCCCCTATTGTTTGATACCCCTGCCCCCCTCTGACCATCTGCTGCCACCTCCTCCAGGCTGTGCCCCTATTGTTTGATGCCCCTGCCCCCCTCTGACCATCTGCTGCCAGCCTGCCACCTCCTCCAGGCTGTGCCAGTGCCCCTATTGTTTGATGGCCCTACCCCCCTTCTGAGCATCTGCTGCCAGCCTGCTGCCTGCCACCTCCTCCAGACTCTGTGCACCTATGATGCCCCTGCCCTGCCCCCTCTGGCCATGTGCTGCCCCTTCTTCCTTTTTTTCCTTCTCAGCCATCCTGTAAAGAAAAAATCCTCTTACCTTGTTGTCCTCCATGGCTTCTTTGTCCCCCGTGGCGCGCCCTCTGTGCAGTGAGCGCTCATGTGAGCGTCAGGCTGCTTACAGGTGCGCCGCTCAGACCGCTGTGCAACAGGGGGGGGAGCAGGCCAGCGTTACAGAGTATGCTGGGCTGTGCTGCGGTCATGCCAGCGGCTGGTCCCGGTCCATCTGCAAAATATATTTTCTGCCTCTGCTACAGCCCACGCAGAACTACACTCAGAAAATGTCATTGTGCATGGGCTGCAGTGGAGGCTGGCAAAGCTTTAGGGTTGGACAGGGCTAAAGCAGTGGCAAACGCAGGATTTTTAAAAGGGGGTTTCCAAATTATTGTAATACATGTGGAGTAAATTAGTGCTATAGAGAGGGCGCACTATATAAAAAATATACTGGGTAGATTACGGCTTTGGTAATGGTACATATAATATTTACAAGTTAGATTAACTTTTACACACACACCACCCCACACATACACAGAAAACAGTAAAAATAAATATAATAAGATAAAGCTTACCTCATTCACAAATCTCCAGCTCCTCTGCTGTCTTCTGTCACTGTGAGAGATGCGAGAGGGAGGGAAATGTGTGCTTGGCGCTGTGAGGGAAGGAGGGGGAGGGAAATGTGTGCTGGGCACTGTGAGGGAAGGAGGGGGAGGGAAATGTGTGCTGGGCACTGTGAGGGAAGGAGGGGGAGGGAAATGTGTGCTGGGCACTGTGAGGGACAGAGGGGGAAGGAGAATCTCTGCTGGACTGTCTGCATGTGAGGGAAGGAGGGGGAGGGGGGAATCGTCACTGAGCTGTCAGCTCCGTGAAGGAAAGAGGTGTAGGTAAGACACCAGCTGCAAAGCAGCACTTCTGTTATAATGAAGGAGACACTCTCAGCTCCGATCCTAACACACAGTGTATATTAGGATTGACGCTCTGAGACTGTCTCCTCCAGTAAAAATAAAACATTTAGCTGCCGCTCAGTGTATGTTAGGATCCGCACTCAGACTGTCTCCTCTAAGTAACAGAAATGCTGCTGCAGATGGTATCTTGCAGAAAGACAGTGAATGTTCCGAGTGTAATATACACAGAGCAGCCAGCACACTGCCGACTGCTCTGTGTATGTTATGATCTGCACACTCACTGTCTCTCTGTAAGACACCCAGCTGCAGCAGTATTTCCGTTACTTAGAGGAGACAGTCTGAGTGCGGATCCTAACATACACTGAGCGGCAGCCGCCCAGTACCCTAAATGTTTTATTTTTACTTTAATTTTTTTTTTTTCAGCATGTAAAAGGATAAAGGGCTCCTTGGTGTGTTGGGCCCTTGGGCACTAGCCCAAACTGCCCAGTCATTAAGACGGCCCTGGGTACGAGAGACTAATTGCCAAAAATAGGACTTCCGAAAGTTTCTTTTCGAAGGTCCATTTTCGAATACTTACCGCCTTTCGCTTTTTTTAGTTAATAGGTGAGTATGCCGTTCAGTATGCTTTACCCATTCACTTTCGCAATTACCGTTATCCTTCCGCAGTCTGCAATATCCCTCTGCCACACCTATCGGCGGACCAGAAACAGATGAGTAAACTATCTGTGCGGGTTAGG
>WWET01002964.1:181322-191968 GCA_011038615.1 Limnodynastes dumerilii | reverse complement strand
TATATATATATATACATATATAGGGGTCCATAAGTGTGAAAATGCCATTTTAAAAGGCAAATGAGTAAAGGAAAAATATTAATCTTGGTGTGGGGGAAAACCTTTTAAGTTACATAGAAACATAGAAAGTGACGGCAGATAAGAGCCACATGGCCCATCTAGTCTGCCCATTTGAAAAGTTATGTGGGAAGTATGGTGGCCATCGTGAAGTCGGCCATCTTGGAAGCAAATTTTTTTTTTTAAATGGGATAATAGTCATGTGACATCAACCAGATGCAGAATTTCATAAGAAAAACAATGGCGTTGTTTGTTTTAATGTAACTTTATTAATTCTCCAGTGTTTAATTTCTCTTTTGCAAGCAGTAATATTAATGAATAATGTTGCATCCAAGATGGCCAACTTCAAGATGGCCGCCATTTTCCATAACACCCAGATCATATGTGTAGACATTGTATTAATATTTCTTTGCTCATTTCCACTACGCTCAGATCATATGTGTGGACACCGTATTAATTTAAAGAGCAGATAGATAATGGCAACAAGGCCCTGGCATTAAGTTACCAACAAAGTGGAATAAAAAATATCAATACCTTAAAATCTTTCTGTGGATGTCTTACTATACAAAAACCAGACCACTATCTATACCTCTTCACAGGGCACATATTGAATCTCACAGTCCATAGAGGTGCAAGGGAAAATACATATTGTTCAGCTATCATAACAGATAAGTGCACCTCTCTCCGAATATATATATATATATATATATATATATATATATATATATATATTTCACACACATATGCATAAACGATGCTATAGCCAAATTCACCAGTGGCTGACTGGCTGGAGGGAGGGGGAGCGGAGTTTATAATTTATTTCCCTTTAAAACGTAGACACTGTCCCCGCTTTTTTTCCCCTCATCCCCCCCATTCTTCTTTACCTGTCAGCCCCAGGGAGCTAATCTGTCCCTTTTGCCATGTTGACTGTCCATTGTGCATGCACCTGGAGTCACTTCATTGTTAACCCCACATACCTGTCTGGTAAACACATGACCACATGGGAAATAAATACTGCCTTGTCTATAACCTAAAATCTAAATTTGGCCCTACCCTTACCATAAGTTTATGTATGTACACAGGTATTTTTTTTGCAGTTCAAGGGATACTGTACACATATATGTGGTACCTCTCACACTTGGGAAATGAAGCTCCCTATTTCTGACACAGCAATATATTAATATGTATATTCTTATTAAAGAGGAAGTATCAGTTTTGAGGATAGAAAATATGAAAGGTTTATATGGGGACATAATTGCTATAATTCTTGAAACAATGGACAGTTTGTAGGGGGAAGTTTTATTTTAGGAGAAGCTATTGACTTGCTCGGAATGCCCTGTGGACGAGGCAGTGGCTCTAACAGCTGCCATCTTGAAACACTGAAACAGTTTTACCCAGAATTCCCTTCTCCTTGTGCAGTACCATTTTGTTTCTCTTTTAGGTTTTTTATTTCTTTAGATTAATTAGCGGATCACTTGAAGCTGTCGATTAAACAGTACCATTCGGGAGGAAACAAGCTAGAACGCAGCCAAGTGGAATACAATTGGATATTAATACGCCTAAAGTAATCCTAATATAATTTAGAAAAATAAAAATGAGATACTTCCCCCTTAACAGACTTCTCTCAGTGAACAATATGGCTACCATCGTCCTTTGAGTATCAGAAAGGGAAGGTTTGTATTCTAAAAACCCTTTAGAAATAGAGGTATCTTATTACATTGTTCTGTTATGGTAAAAACGAGGTTAGAATCACATCTCAAAGACCTTGGGGGGTATTGGGGGTATTGGGACACAGACAAGAAAGTTGTATGTTTTTTAAAGATACCCTTTAAATTCTGCTCACGCCTTGTGGGAGGTAACACATGGTACCATGTAGGCATCTAAAGTGTTTCTAAAAACACATTACAATCGCATTGTCTTAACAGAGTAATGAAATAAACTCAGTACCCATTTCCCCATTCATTAAAAATCCCCCAACACCACTTTTTTGCCATGGATGGAACGCAGTCCACAAGAGGCGCATGCTATTGGCAAATTTTGGTGAGAATTGCAGGAAGGTGTCACTGTCTTCTCATCTGGGTGGGAAATGCCCAGGAAGCGGAAGGCACTTAGTTCAATCCTCAGTATGGCTGAAGAAGGTTGGTGAATGAGGAGGCATGACATGATGACCATTAATGCATCCGATGTCCATTGTCCTAGGTCCTCTGTCAGGAGGAGGTGGCATGCCTCAATTTGGAGCATTTATTAACATGTTGCTAAATGACACAATTCTGTCATTGTCACTGACAACTTGGAGGTTGCACCCTCAATAAGTTTAGAACTTTGACCTTACTTCCTTACCTTGACTACTGAGTACGGGATCTTATATTTAAGAGACAGGATATAAGGGAGCATCCAAATCTTTTTTTTTTTTTCAAAATGGCGACGCTATTATCCACCATAAATAGGAAATGATGTAGCATTTACTCAGAACAGAGGCCCAATAGCACATCACTAGAAGAAATAGGAGCCATCAATTCAGAGGTCCATTATAAGCCACACCACCATAAGACTGACTTGTGGAATAATGCGGTGGCTCTCGGTACAGAAAGAAAAGTCCAAGTGCTGTCGCAGTGAAGAGCATAAGCGCTCTGTTGGGCCACCATCTCTGGTCAACACTGGTGGCTCCACAAGCTCTATGGTCTTTCCTCACTCCACCAGTCTCACCGGGCTCCTCCATCACGACCTCTGTCCTCTGTCTTCTCCCGCTTGCCTCCCGGTTCTACCGGACCTTTTCCTCCTGTCACCAGACTGCTTATTTCATCTGTGGGTGATCGTCCAATGCTACCATCCACCTGTACCCGGATATCTGGAGAGATAGAGAGTTGATGGTGCGGCACTAGGCCTCCATTGTCCGTACACTTTGGGTACAGGTACGTTTTCATCTGCCCTTTTCCCTTGACGTTGACCGTCCCTCTGTAATCAAAGTCATAGCCCATCTTCACCAACACTCTATAGCTCTCCTCACTTGCTTGAATGCGGCATTCGACACCTGTGGTGTCCATTCTGCTGGCAATGTTTACCGTGTCCCCCCAGATGTCATAAAGCAACTTGGTGGTCCCAATGACGCCAGCCGTCAGTGGGCCGTGGTTGAACCCAATGCGGAGCTTGAAATTAAACCACAGCATGTTGTTGTTGAAGTCATCTACCACGCTCATCATCTCCTTGGCAAACTCAAACAGAGTCTGCAGGTGTCGGTGAGGTTGGCTGCTGTCCTGGCACTGGGATGGATTGAGGCCAGAAGCAGCCATGTACGTAGCGCCAATGGTCTTGATCTTCTCAATGCATGAGTAATGGGGCTTGCTAAGAAGTTCATCAAAGTCCCCAATAAGCTCATTGAGTACGCGGTAGCACTCTTTACCGCCTTCATAGTTCTCTTCATAGAATTCACTGAAGTTGACTATACTAGCGAATATTACCCCGGCATCGTCATGGTTTTTGGAGTAGCTCTGGGAAACTTTAAGCTGCTCAGCCACATGGTAAGGGATGATGTTGCGTAGAAGCCAGTCTGCCTGGTCTCTCATACTTTGGATTTTAGTGCGGTGAAGGTCGGCCTCCACGTCTCCGTGGTAGTGCAAGCGGTAACTGACCTCAAACTCACGATTCAGAAACCACACCAAAAGCAGGAGGAGGAAATAAGCCACAGCTAGCTCCTGTCCAAGCTGGGACGAGGGCTTACTCATACTGACTGGGTCTGGGCTGTCAGAGAAATCAGAAGAGCTGAAAAGAGAAAGACAATAGGAAGATATGAACCGTTCCATCATTACTGGGCCCTGCTTTCATTATTCTTGATAATGATCCACCATTTTGTAACTTTCATGATTTCATATTTGTCCTATAAAATATTCACAGAAAAATTATTTCCTTTCAATCTTATAACACAGGTAACAAGTCAGCAATTGTATGTAAGCCATTATAGTATATAAAATAATTAGAATATTAAATCACAACTTCCCAAGTCCTACAGTACATCATGTTTTAAATGTATATATAATGTAATGTCAGACTATATATAGATTGAGGGCAAGGTATTATTTCATTTTGATACCTCTAAATTACTAAATGTGGCCCCCTCGTTTTAGGTGCCTGAATATGTCACACAGTAATTTCCCTGGTTTACGTGATAAAGCTACATAGTAATGTCCCCAGGTCACATGATTAGGTCACACAGTAATGTCCCTATATCACATGCTTATGTCAAATGGTAATATCCCCAGGACACATGATTATATCACACAGGTCATATGATTATGGCACAAAGTAATGTCTCCAAGTCACATGATTATGGCACACAGTAATGTCCCCAGGTCACATGGATGTGGCACAAAGTAATGTCGCCAAGTCACATGATTATGATACAATGTAATATCCCTAAGTCACATGCTAATGCCACAAAATAATGTCACCAGTCCAAATGATTATGTCACTCTATTAATAGGCCACATCCAGACCCATCCAGCCGTAGAGGGGAGTGCACAACCCAGGGACTCCCTGCAATCGGTAGTAAATCTAGCTACCTTAACTCTTATGACGAACTCAGCTAGTCCAAATGGCTATCCCCGCATGTATGGTGGAGATATGGCTATTGTTATTGAAGGGTCTGCCTCTTCATACTTACAGACGTACGTAACTTAGTTATGTGCGTTAGTAGGTACACTATCAGGACATCTGGCGCGTGCTTCACAGATGTTCAGAGACAGACTTACGCAAATGACTTGCGTATATATCCTCTGTCGTACTTAGTTCTGGATCCGACCCAATGTACCCAAATCACTCAGTAATAATTGAACCCAGATCACATCCAGAACTCCATAAGAAGGAGGTGAGTGACAGGGGCATGTACCCCCCCTCCTCCATGCTTACTTACAGAGCTCCGTGTGTGTGCGTAAGTCACACAGAGATCTGAATCAGGGTCTATGGGCCTGATCCAGAGCTACGATGTTACACTGAGCGGTCTAACGCTCAGCATAACATCGCAGCCCCCCCTACATTCCCCCTTGTTCTTACGTACTAACACTTGTTTACGCCGGCTGAAGGCTACCCTAACTTCATCCGGCGTAAGCGACTTTAAATACGCTGGGACGGCGGCAATGCAACGCAAACACCGCCCTCCCAGCCTCATTACCCTCCCTCCCCCCGCCTACCTGCACTAACTGCAGTGTAGTAATGCTGGGGGACGCTGGTCATTGATCGGGCATTGCCATAGCTGCGCCGGGCAACATCTGGCCGGCGCATACGCAGATCGTAGGTCTGCATCAGGCCCTATGTCACACAATAATGACCCCAAATCACATCATTAAACAGTATATACCTAATTTCACATAATTCTACCAGAATGAATGTTCCAGGTCATATGACCATAATATAATCAATAGCTCCCAGAATGCCCTCTGGCCCCTATCATATTGTGGGCTCTGCACAGACAGCAGCATTTGGAGGGAGGACAAAACAGGTTCCAGGTTCTCATTGCACCATAAGGAGGGAAAGGTCCTGATAAGACCCAGTAGATTTTTAATTTGGAGGATTTTTCATTATTATTATTATTATTATTGGACATTCCATCTCCCATATTTCATCTTACCTATAGTTTGTTTCTACATCAAACACTGGTATCACCGGGGCACTGGAAAAAACATAACAGACATTGACCATTCATTAGAAAAGCCTAACAACATGATATTTCCACTCTTCCCATCACAATGGCCTCCCACTTACTTGTTGGGAAACAGTGGCAGATATAAAAGAATCAGTAGCGCTGCCCCGGCCAGGGTTGCAAGAGATGATCGCAGCCAGGAGCTCAGCTGACAGAAGTTACAGTATTGAACCATAGGGATCACCAGAGCGGAACACAGGAACACAGTATACTGTAAGGTATGCAGACACAACATATCACCACCAGAGGGCAACACACTACCTAGTGAACAATGAATAGTTTTATTGCTTGCCTGGGTCTGACCATTTCACCAAGGTGTGTTTCTGAGAGGAATTATTTTCTGAATTTATTACAAGAACATGTATTTGCGGGAGCGTAAAACAGCTGAATCTTGTACTACTTGTTTTTAGAACAAATATATACGTATAATTGTATCATTTCTCTCAAGTAATGATAGCATTTAAGCTGCATTTTGTGATTAGGGCTTTCCCTCCAAAATGGCTGCTATTAGTAATGTGTGATACGAGTGGCAGGCATATTTTAGCAGCACTCCAGGGGCTAGATTTACTAAACTGCGGAAAAGGACAGATAGAGATATTGCCCATGGCAACCAATCAGATTCGAGCTGACATTCTCCAGCAATGAAAAAAACTGAGCCAAAAATTCCTGCTAATAAATTCATTAGAATAAAAAACTCTTTAGGACTAGATTTCATTCATTTTATAAACAGGAATTGGGAGATACAAGCCCGTATTAAGACTTAAGAGAACTTTCCGTACACACGAAGTATAAAAAATATGCACGTAGGTGGTGGTGCGCTCCCACGACGCTACCCTCTCACTTACGGAAATTTAGCTGACTTCCGCGACCGTATCGTTGTGCGGACATAGCGATTGGACGTGTGGAAGTGCCTCACCCAGCCCATGCTGTACAGTTTAAATGCCCCCCTCCACCCACATTGCGTGTTCTCGCAGGTACGGAGCTTTGTCATGCTCTGGCGTATGGAGCTGTGCACATGCAGGAATCAACTCCATACGTACAAAGATCCGCTGTGTAACATCTGCTGCCTGCATGCGCAGATAGCCAAAAAAACACCAACTTTAGCACACGGTATGTGGAATTTGGCTAACGTTATTAACGTATACGGTCCAATGCCTCTAACAACCAATCACAGAGAAGCTCTCATATAGTCAGTACGTTGTAGAAAATGATGGCTTTATTCTGATTGGTTGCTATGATATTACTGCATTTTATGTGTGCATATAATTGTGTTTGGGTGCTCTTAGATCACACTTGGCATCACACTATAAGTATGGCTGCTGTCCATTAACCATTAACGTGGAGCCTGATACCCTAAACCAGTCAGACTCTATAAAGGTGAAGGGGCTACCCCTATTGCCCTAGCCACAATATCCATACGTGTGTGTTGGTGTAGAAGTCGAAGGTCAGATAGGAGAACACGACCGCTGCAGGGAGACACACGAGCACCGTGCCAATGATGTGACGGGGAAGCCACCCAGAGATGATTTCCAGGAGCCGTCTGGTGCACAGGAGCATGTCCTCTAAGTAGAACGCCATCCTAGAAAGATAGGAGGGAAGGGGCATGAATGTTTCAGCAGAAACACAATGATCAGGCAATCTAATACCCCTTTCACATCACTACAGGCAATAAGCCGTTTTTTCAACCCGTTTCACGACCAGCTTTGACCCTGGTAATTCCGGGCTCAGAGCCTTTCACGGTGCGGGGTAGACCCGGGAAATTCCTGGTCCCAGATCTGCCCTGACAGTGTTGAAGCAGTGCGTGGCTCCCGGGGAGGGATTTGTTTACTGTTGCATAGCAACAGGGTTGCAAAAACCTTGGCCAATACTTTTCACACCACCACTTACTAGGGTCCGACACGGGAAAAACCCTTCTTTTTTCCTATGTCTGAGTCCTGGGTCTAACGACCCGTGACCAGGACCCTGGTACCTTTCAGATCACTACCAATAACCTGCGTTTCAGCCGAGGCTCTTTTTGGGCAAAAACCTAGGTTTTTAGTGGTGATCTGAAAGGGGTATAATGCAGGGCTTACTTTGGTCAGGCACTTGGTTTACTCAGTAGCGCCACCTTTTCAGCAGCCAAGACAAGATGAAGTCTCGGCGCATGTGTAGTGGCTAACTTTTGGGACTTCATCTACGAGCGCAGTAGAATGTCTCCGGCGAAAGTCCCGCAGACCATCGTGGGACCTCATCGGAGGGGTAAGTATTGGTAAATACTACCCCCGATATTGCGAGGCAGAGCGAGACTGGATACTATCATTAGTGCTCAATACACTAATGATAGTAAATGGAGCCCATAATGACAACTATAGGGTCTATCAGAAAATAGCTTGTGTCCTAACGATTTTCCTATCTGACGGATTGGTAAAAAACTATAATTGTTGTAACTTTGGTAAAGTTCTAAACGAGATTTTCCTCCTTTGTCTTTAACATATACGTTATGTCCACAAACATGTCAGTGAGAAGTTCTTGAGATTCCAGTATCGTCTGCGTATGACACCCAGCGTAATCTATCATCCCCAGGATTATCCCGTATTGCCTGTATTTCTGAATGTTATTCTTCTCTCCTCTTGCTTGTCCTGTCTCCACTTCAAAGTCAATCTCTTATAAACTGGGCTTGAAATATTCCAACCAGTCAGTAGTAGCTGGATGCCTGATATCTCTATAGCCTGGCCATGCACTAGAGATATTATTGTATGATCAGACCAATAAACGATTCAGTGTTTGGGCATATTTTTTTTTATGTTAACGACAATAAAATGCCAAAGCAATGTTTGGGTTCCATAATTTGATTTTATGGAGGTGTAGGAACACTACTGACTGGAACTTTTTATATTTTGCCGTCAGCCAACAGGCTAGCTACATGGGTACGTCTCCTGCTGAGATTGACAGGAACCAGCCAATCACTGCAGAGAACTGGGAGGAGGCCCATGCAGCCAATCAGCTGCAAGGGCCTTCTGTCAATCTTAGCAGCACCTTCCTTTTCTGCCAGGATTATTGGTCCCAGGAGGACAGGTGAATGGCGTCTACCTGTATATCGGGACCTTTCCCTAGTGGGAGAATATACCATTTTTTGTACCACCTCTGGGATCGATAATCATGGTAGTGTATGGCCAGCTTTATTATGATGTTGACACAACAACAAAACCTTTCTCTTAAACTTAAAACCTCCGTGTTACCCTTGACCTTCTTTTCTGTATCTACAACCTGTTGTACACATCTAAGTAACATAATCCGTAATACTGACCTATCCCAAACAAGAACCTGTAAGTCCCTTCATTAGTTGTCTAATTTTTTACTGAATGCCATGTAAAATGCTACTAATATAACAAATGTTAATAAACTAAATTTCCAATCACTTTACCTGCCTTGGACTATCTCCCAACTTTCTGCTCAGGTTTAACACTTCTCCCGCTCACTGTTTACTTAATCTTATTTACAGAACTTTTTATGGGCTGCACCTACCCGGTGGAATGCCCTTCCTTGCACAACAAGTCTTTCCTCCAGCCTGCATCTTGACAGCCACAGGCACTTTACAAGCAACAGAATTTACAAACCTTCCTAACTTGCTGATTCCACTGCAATATGTAATAAGAGACACTCAGTGGCGTTACTACAGGCAGTGTGACTGCTACAGGGTCCGGAGGTGAGAGGGGGTAGCAAAGTGGTTGCTGCACCTACGACTACTGTAGTAACTTTGCCTCCTGCCCTCTCTGTCCTGAGCAGTGGCCACTTCTGTGCACGTGCGCTACTGAGGCATCAGAGCTGAGTTGAGGGACAGTAGGGCACAGCTGAACCGTTCGGACGCTCATAAAGAACCAGATCGCTGGGACGCTCATAAAGAACCAGATGGGTCCCCCTTCTCTCTCCTGAGACAACAGTCCCAACTGCCCCCCCTTCATGGCAACCCTGAGTATTTTAATTGGCTGCCGACTAAAATTTAGCGTGTGTGTGTGTGTGTTAGGGATTTTAAACTATAAGTTCCAGACTGAGGGGAAGGATTGTTTAGAAAATTGTAAAGTGCTGTGTAATATGATGCTAAATAAAAACCTGTTTATAAATAAGTAATCATTATCTTTTTATGACCATAAAGTTTTTCTTGCCCTTCTATTTTACATGGGGTTGATCTGGGCGGTGTATAATGAATTATGACCAAAGCTTAGCTCCGATATTCATGTAGACAGCAAGCTTGGGGTCAATACTTCTTCAGCAGTAACCAATACCCAGCCTTCTCTCATTAAGAGACACCCTGACCCTTCCGCTCATTAACCGTGATGGGCATTGGTCATAGCAGACTAAACCCCATTTTGGCTCACCTGATGGAGACAAGCAAGGAGAGGAATCCCAGGAGGCCGCAGACGGCCAGCACGATGAGCGCCGGAGTTGGTGGCGAAGCTGGTACATTGCCGGGTTTCAGGAAACAGGTGATGGAGAGGAGCAGGAAGATGAAGAAGGAGAGGAGCACATCCAGCAAGGAGCTGAAGGTGGCGCTAGCAAAGGTTTTTACTGGAGCCATACGCATTACCTAGAGATAGACGGGGACATGTTACTAACCTCTCATTACTATCATGTAGCCCAGGCATTGTTCAGTGCTGTGCTATCACTGCATACATAAGAAGTATCTCTCCAACTCCAACGCCCTGCTCTCTTCATAATAGGATCAGCCCAGAAGAATTCCTGAATAATGGGCTGGATCCAGACCTTGTTAAGTGCATGGACTTTGTTACTCCTGGGCTAAACCATGTTGATTTCAGGGGAAGTCAAGGTAATTGTATTCTTTGCATGCAGGGATATATCTTTGAATTGCTTACTGCACACAGATACTGACCCGCTTTACTATCACACTGTTATTTAGACT
>WWET01002964.1:169856-180453 GCA_011038615.1 Limnodynastes dumerilii | reverse complement strand
CACTCCCTTAAAACAAATTTCTTCAGACAAACTTATAAACTTGCTAAACCTGCTGCTTAATAATTGTCAGCTGCATTTACAACCACTTTGCTATCCGGTTTACCTTTCTGTTAAATGATTAACACAACTTGAAAACTTTACTTTCCATACTAAAATTCCCCTCAGTCCTGCTACTAACAATACCATGTGACTGGATCATACAGAGCACTTTTACATGCTGGTTAGTTCATTGTGTGATATATAGCACTTGTGTTTATGTATCAATCCTTACTGTCCTATAGAATGTAAGCTTGCGGGCAGGGCTCTCTCACCCACCCGTCTGCCTGTTACACCCAGCCTTGTTATTATGATTGTTAAAATTGTAAAGTGCTACATTATCTGCTTGCACTATAATAAAAGCCTGTCAATAAATAAATAATAAATATGGTCCGGATTCACAGTTACGTAGTTTTTGTCTTACGTACGTTGTTTTAAGAATTGTGTAGTAGCTTATTTATGCTATCTACGTACCATTCCTGTACGTAGATTGCGTAAGCGCAGTCTAAAGACAGAAATGGTACGTAGATAGAGTACATAAGCTACTACGCATGTGTAGCGAAAACTACGTAACTGTGAATCCGGACCTGTATGAGTCAGTGCACCCCTGCACGTGTCTGCCACTTGGGCCTCCTTATAACTAGTATGAGGTGTGGAGGAGGGAGGGAGGGAGCGCGCTGGCCCCGCTTGGATGACTACCTCCTCCTGGTAGCTGGCTCGATAGGAAGTCTCCAGCTCCTTGTCTTGAAAGTTCAGGCTCAGAGGATTTATTGGAGGCTTGAAGAAGTAATCCTTCATTAAGCTGGAAGAGAGAGATAGGTCAATGTACACATGGCAAGACATTATGTGAAATGTTGGCCTGCTCTATGCTTTCTACTCTGTTGTTGTCTCCTTATTCTTCTGCTGTTGCATTCAGGGGCATCAGAACATTTAAGTTGGGAGGCAGGGGTGGACCCCCACATATGGACCCTATGGCTAAGGACCCCCACATATGTTATGGACATCTTAGCTCTGTTGATCGTCCTGGCAGGCGGTAACAGATCCCAGAGCCGTTATCTCTCACTGCTGCCACCCAGAGGATAAACAGTTCTGATACGCAGTGGTGCACTGTGGCTGGCTTGGCATCTCTTCACACATGTGCAATTTGGGTGCCACTCTGCCCATGCAATGTGCCTATTTTCTCCTTCTCCTAAAAGTGACAGTAAAAGTATTCGTGGTCTTTATCATAATTGTGACAGTGGCGCACCCAGGAGGGAAGGTTCTGGTAGCTTAGAACACCCCCACCCCAAATCCACAATAAATATAAAAAAATAGGGGCGGACGTACCGGCAACTGTGTTCCGTCTGCGTGGGTGTGCGCTGGTTTCTCCCATGCTCCAAAAACATGCTAAGAGGTTAATTGGCAGCATATGCGTAACTAGGGTGAGTTTTATAGCCCCCAATGCCCTGGACGCCAGTGGAAATCAAAATCCAAGGGGCGTCGTAAATAAAAAAAAATATTTTTTAAAAACAGTGTAATAAGGGGTGAAGGCTCTTTTTTTTCATTTGCCTTGGGCTCATCCACCCTAGTTACGCCACTGATTGGCTGAGTGTATATGTCTATGGTAGGGACAAGGACTGATTTGAATGACAAATATTCTCTTTACAGCGCTGATGGTGCTATATAAATTAGCGTTAATCATAGCAAGTTATTCATTTTATACTTTTCAGCCCTGCAAATTTTACTTTCCAGACAAATGTACATTATACACAGCCCTGTTCATTCCATTGTATTTGCCCCAATCCAATAACCCTGTTACCTGTCTTCTTTAATAACCTCTACAAAATGAGCGTCCGTCTTCTCTCTGATGTTTTTGAAGCGGAGGGGAAGCAGGGCTGTCTGATCCATGCTGACCCCACACCAGCGGCCTTTCTCTTGAAGCATCTCATACAACGAAGCCTGGCTGTTGTTCAGGGTATCTTCTGGAGGTGGACTTAAAAGTCCATTCTGGGTTTTTAAGTGTTTTCCAATGGCTGTTGGCTACAGCGGAGACAAAAATTGGGAAACTCAATCCTAATATCCTTCTGTAATCACAACACTTCAAAACATCAATGTATATTAGTTGGTCCTACCCGGTTGCCCCCTCCTTTCCACTCTTCTGGGGTCCCATTTGCCGCCGATGCACCTTCCTCCACCCCATCTCGAGTCGCCGGGTCTCCACAAGATGGACAGCTCTGCAAATAACAGCCATACTTGGTAAAATATGGGAATAATTGTAGGTATCATGAGAATATTATTCATAGCTGATGATGACTGCTAGTTGGTAATATGATTTAGCTTAGGTCAGGCCTGGCCAACCTGTGGCTCTCCAGGTGTTCTGAAATCACAACTCCCAGCATGCTTTGTCAGGTATCAGCAATGTCTTCAATGACTTAAAGAATCACGGGATGTAGTTGCTGCTGTGATGGCCTGTTTTTTTTGGCTGGGGGAGGAGAATGGTTAGGCAGTGTTCTCCCCAGGGCATTTTAGCCGGGTGCTACACGTTGATTGTGATCTCCAGCCTTCAGTCCTGATTGTGCTCCAATAAGCCATAAAGGCTTACTGACACTGCTGCACATCAAGCAGAAGCAACAGAAACTCTTTATAGAAGACAGCTTCCTTTCCTTCAGTGTGATGCTGACATGACCTAAGGTCACGCCAGCATCACTCGCACACAGAGAAGTAAGGTGGAAAATATTGGATGGCTGGAGACACATGACAGCCCTGTCTCATTGCCTCCGCCAGTAGATCACAACCAACAGAACAATATAGTTACAAGACAGGCACGTTCTAATGCCCCAGAAGCTTAGTTCCCAGTAGTGCAGCACCAGCGAGGCGTTTCGCAGTGGGAACGTATGACTAGATCCTGTCAAGTATTATTATTGCAAAGTATTACACTGCTCCCACCCAGCTGCTATTTAATACCACCCGGCTGGAAACATTTTCTGGGGAGAACACTGGTTAGGGTTAGGGTAAAGAAAATATACCTGACATCATTGGATTTTTGCAGACTGTCCCATTGCTGAGCGATGTATTCTCGCTCTAAACTGCCGAAAAGTTTGTGCTTAATTGCCGTAAAATGATCTATCTCGAGACAGAACTACTCCTTAGTTTCACAACACCTGAAGAACCGCAGGTTGGCCAGGCCCGGCTTAGGTGATTTGCGGATGTTTCGGTTCATAGTAACATAGGTCCGGATTCACAGTTACGTAACGCTTACAGTTACAGCCACGCTTACGCAATCTAGGTACAGAAATGGTACGTAGATAGTGTCAATAAGCTACTACACAAACATAGTAGCTCAATTCTTAAAACTACGTACGCAAGACGAAAAGTACATAACTGTGAATCCGGACCATAGAATTTGACAGCAGAGAAAAGCCATTTGGCCCATCTAATTTGTCCATTATTTATTTTACCGTATGTGATCCTCAGTTATGTGTAAGATTTAAAATAGCCTTATGTTTATCCCATGCATGTTTGAATTAATCATCTGTGTTAGCCTCTACCACCTCAGATAGGAGGTTATTCTACTTTTCAATTACCCTTTCAGTGAAGTCAGTTTTCCGCACATTTCCTCTGAACCCATAACCCTCCAGTTTATACACATGTCCTTGTGTTCAATTACACCTCTTCCATTGAATAATGCCCCCTCTTGTGCCTGGTTACACCCCTTGATATGTGTGAAAGCTGCTATCATATCCCACTCTTCCATCTCTGCTCCATGCTATACGGCCTCCAGAACTGAACACAGTATTCCAGGTGAGGTCGTGCCAATGACCTATAAAGGGGCATTCTATCATTAGTTGGTGGTTGCCTAGATGGAATACAACTATGAATGTTATTCTTTTAGTTGTGTCTAGAATGTTCCTGCCCCATCGGATTAAGGTAATCAAAGATTCCCAGAAGGGGACCATTATCCTAATCCTCACCCTAACCCTCCCCTTCCATTACCGTAACCAAACCCTCCCCTTCCATTACCCTAACCATAACCCTCCCCTTCCATTACCCTAACCGTAACCCTAACACCCCCTTCCCCGCAGCCTGACCCTAACCTTTCCCTTCTCCAAACCATCCCCTCCGTGAAGCCTAACCTTAACACTCTCTTCCCTGCAGCCTAACCCTAACACTATCTTCCCTGCAGCCTAACCCTAACACTCTCTTCCCTGCAGCCTAACCCTAAGTCTCCCCTTCTTTACTATATCCCTTACCTGCAGCCTAAACCTAAGATTCCCCTTCTATACTATAGTATAGTGCAGTCTAAGTCCACTAACCTGTCGGGTCTCATGTTGGGTACCGTCAGGGATTGCGGCGGGTGTTGCAGTGAGTCCGGATGTCATACAGGTACTGAATGGATACGTTTCCGAAAAACAAATTCGGAATACTTACCCATTCATTCTAAAAACTTTCTAATTAGTAGTACTCTATCATGGGGTATACAATGGATATCCGCATTGTAACATTTAGCACGTGAATAGGCAGAGGTTTACATTAGGATTACTTACAAGGTAGTCTGAATTAGGTGTATAAAAAAAAATGATTACACTTGAGCTTTTCCTGTAGAGGAAATTAAGCAAAACAGACAAGAAAATATCACAATTCACAGATTCTGTTTATTTACAGTGTTTAAGGGCCAATCTATTGTTTTACATGAAATGTCTGTGGCTACTGAGACTTCAATGACTGGGTCCCATAAACCCAGGAGTGTGAGGCCTGCCTGTGTGTAGCAGGCGGCCTGGGGACATTAATATATTGGGATTCAATGTGAGCCTCATTAAGGCTGTTGTCTGCCTCCACAGAGCCAGTGGGAGAAAGACCCGGGGGTGATGTAATTAATTGCTGCTAATGAGGACAAAGGGAGGCAGGGGATTCTTCCTGGGGAAAATCTGTTAGCCTCCCACTGGGATCAACCATTAACCCCTTCCAGACTGCTCCAAGAAGGTCATCAGCCTTTCCCGTACAATGTCTGATTCTGTTTAAAGCTGACATACGGAAGCTGCCATCCTCCTCCTCACAGTATTTCTGGAACATCTGCAACAGGTGACTCACCCCCAGCCAGCAGTGTCAGCACGCGGCGTGACGTACCTTCAGCCTTTCCACGTGTGAGCAATGAAGGAGAGAGTCGCTGGCGCTGTCTGCAATGAGCCCCCCAGCGCCAATTGAGGTTTGTGACCCAATGCCGGGGTCTGATCCCTCCTGTAATGGAAGCAGAGTCTGGGAGCAGCTGCAGCTGGGGACCCGAGGCCGGCGGCCGGAGATCAAGAAGGTCTTCAGTCCTGTAAAACACAAATAAAAGTGTCATCAGTCATCACTGATCGATAAGTGACCGATATCTCCAGGAAACATGAGGACATCGCCTATTATTACCATGTTAGTCAAATATATAGGGTTTGATTCTGACTTAATAACGTTAGGAGACTTATGCAAGTAAATTGTGTAGTCCCCTTCAATGTTACATCTGTGTATGGCAGACGTTACGCTACAGTATGCATTTGTACGCTGAAAGATCCGTATGGGAGGTGGGGTGGGGTTGGGGGGTGTTCCACCAAATCTGCATGGGATAGGCATGTAGATTAAGGTGAGGGGGTGGCGGCAGGCAGTGTGAGGAGAATGAAGGTAGGCTTGTGCACAAGAGAGGGCTAACAGACAGGTGTGGTTTCCCGCCAAGAACAGTCCTATTACAGTACTTGTTCATCTATGCGGCCCCCTGCTAGATGCCCCCTGCTGGACGATGCAGAACACATTAATCAGTGCTCGTGCGGCAGCGGCGTAGCAGGGATACGTAATTTACGTAGCGGCGGGGGCCGCAAAGATGAGGAAGTACCCGTCATTCTCCCCATCCAGTTTCGAAGTGGCTGGAATATCGATTGCTAATGCCTCGCTGAGGCACAGCAATCAATCCCCGGAGCACTGAGTGCATTTATACCGCCATGAATGTGGAAAGTGGAATTGCCACAGCGGCAACTAAATCCTGCAGGCCTGCAAGCTGTCACATGGGCTTCATCTTCTTGGAGGTGATAGGAAGAGACCTTGCCGTCTCATTGAGAAAATAAATAATTCAGCCGATGATCCTTAATTTATTCCCTCATAAATCAATATCTAATGGATGGTATTAAAGTGAATGAATGTTGTCCTGTATAAGTCAGGATGGCATAAAAAACTGCCATAGAAAAAGAGGTTCAATAAACAGATCACCAACATTCTATGCCCATAAGTTCATTACTGTTTGCCGTGCTGATTAGACCATCATCAGCAATATTCTGAAATAGAAATGATTTCAAATGATAAAGAGAATGGGTCTTTCTAGGAAAACTGGACTGTATTCAGAGTTTCTTTTTCCCATATATAAATAATCCAATAGCCAATCAAGAGCATTATTATGTCTACATTTGGACTCTCTCCCATCCTCAGTAATGCTTTCTGTATCAATACCTTTAATTGATGGAGACTTAACTTGCCATTTTCTCTCTTGAAATTTTAGATATAAATTTGCTGCAAGTGTTATTATAGCCAGCCCTGAATTACAGGTCATCCCCCAGAGTTCCAGTAACGCCCCAGAGTACCAGTAACGCCCCAGAGTACCTGTAACGCCCCAGAGTACCTGTAACGCCCCAGAGTACCAGTAACGCCCCAGAGTACCAGTAACGCCCCAGAGTACCTTTAACGCCCCTGCAAAAGTGCATACACATGCTGTGTTAGAATAAAAGCACCTTAAATTCCCATGCATTGACTGACTCTTTCCACAGATCACTTTGCGACAATGAAGCGCCAACTGCCGTCATTATATGTCCATTTCCTGTGAGACAACCTGTGCTTTCTCTACAAAGACTCCAATGGCAACAGGTGAGTTTTCTTACATCCTGGGCCACACCCCCTCACACCCATCTCTAGGCCGTGCTGTCGGTGACTTCCGCCTCCATAGACCACTTGTAACATTCTGTGAGCAGTTGTGTGCATATGTGTCCTCCATACGTGCGTTTCATGTTAGTCGCTCCCACATACCTTCATTTAAATGCCCTCCCTCGCCCATTTTTATTTAAATTTTCATGTGCGTATTTTTGCGTCGCATATCCGGATGTATGTACCCAAGTGCGATTCACAAGTCCGTCCTGTGAGGCACATACACGCATATAGTCAAAATTACCAGTAACGCCCCAGAGTACCAGTAACGCCCCAGAGTACCAGTAACGCCCCAGAGTACCAGTAACGCCCCAGAGTACCAGTAACGCCCCAGAGTACCAGTAACGCCCCAGAGTACCAGTAACGCCCCAGAGTACCAGTAACGCCCCAGAGTACCAGTAACGCCCCAGAGTACCAGTAACGCCCCAGAGTACCAGTAACGCCCCAGAGTACCAGTAACGCCCCAGAGTACCAGTAACGCCCCAGAGTACCAGTAACGCCCCAGAGTACCAGTAACGCCCCAGAGTACCAGTAACGCCCCAGAGTACCAGTAACGCCCCAGAGTACCAGTAACGCCCCAGAGTACCAGTAACGCCCCAGAGTACCAGTAACGCCCCAGAGTACCAGTAACGCCCCAGAGTACCAGTAACGCCCCAGAGTACCAGTAACGCCCCAGAGTACCAGTAACGCCCCAGAGTACCAGTAACGCCCCAGAGTACCAGTAACGCCCCAGAGTACCAGTAACGCCCCAGAGTACCAGTAACGCCCCAGAGTACCAGTAACGCCCCAGAGTACCAGTAACGCCCCAGAGTACCAGTAACGCCCCAGAGTACCAGTAACGCCCCAGAGTACCAGTAACGCCCCAGAGTACCAGTAACGCCCCAGAGTACCAGTAACGCCCCAGAGTACCAGTAACGCCCCAGAGTACCAGTAACGCCCCAGAGTACCAGTAACGCCCCAGAGTACCAGTAACGCCCCAGAGTACCAGTAACGCCCCAGAGTACCAGTAACGCCCCAGAGTACCAGTAACGCCCCAGAGTACCAGTAACGCCCCAGAGTACCAGTAACGCCCCAGAGTACCAGTAACGCCCCAGAGTACCAGTAACGCCCCAGAGTACCAGTAACGCCCCAGAGTACCAGTAACGCCCCAGAGTACCAGTAACGCCCCAGAGTACCAGTAACGCCCCAGAGTACCAGTAACGCCCCAGAGTACCAGTAACGCCCCAGAGTACCAGTAACGCCCCAGAGTACCAGTAACGCCCCAGAGTACCAGTAACGCCCCAGAGTACCAGTAACGCCCCAGAGTACCAGTAACGCCCCAGAGTACCAGTAACGCCCCAGAGTACCAGTAACGCCCCAGAGTACCAGTAACGCCCCAGAGTACCAGTAACGCCCCAGAGTACCAGTAACGCCCCAGAGTACCAGTAACGCCCCAGAGTACCAGTAACGCCCCAGAGTACCAGTAACGCCCCAGAGTACCAGTAACGCCCCAGAGTACCAGTAACGCCCCAGAGTACCAGTAACGCCCCAGAGTACCAGTAACGCCCCAGAGTACCAGTAACGCCCCAGAGTACCAGTAACGCCCCAGAGTACCAGTAACGCCCCAGAGTACCAGTAACGCCCCAGAGTACCAGTAACGCCCCAGAGTACCAGTAACGCCCCAGAGTACCAGTAACGCCCCAGAGTACCAGTAACGCCCCAGAGTACCAGTAACGCCCCAGAGTACCAGTAACGCCCCAGAGTACCAGTAACGCCCCAGAGTACCAGTAACGCCCCAGAGTACCAGTAACGCCCCAGAGTACCAGTAACGCCCCAGAGTACCAGTAACGCCCCAGAGTACCTGTAACGCCCCTGCAAAAGTGCATACACATGCTGTGTTAGAACAAAAGCACCTTAAATTCCCATGCAGTGACTGACTCTTTCCACAGATCACTTTGCGACAATGAAGTGCCAACTGCCGTCATTATATGTCCATTTCCTGTGAGACAACCTGTGCTTTCTCTACACAGACTCCAATGGCAACAGGTGAGTTTTCTTACATCCTGGGCCACACCCCCTCACACCCATTTCTAGGCCGTGCTGTCGGTGACTTACGCCTCCATAGACCACTTGTAACTTTCCGTGAGCAGTTGCGTGCGTATGCGTCCTCCATATGTGTGATTCATGTTAGTCGCTCCCACATACCTTCATTTAAATGCTTTCTCGCGGCCATTTTTATTAAAATGTTCACGTGCGTATTTTTGCGTCGCATATCCGGATGTATGCACCCAAGTGCGATTCACAAGTCCGTCCTGTGAGGCACTTACACGCGTATAGTCTACGTAAAGAACGTAAAATTTGTTACTACGCCTGCGCAGTTGAAACGTACCTCAAAATACGCACGGAACGCACTCTGAAAATGGTTCTCTGAATACGGCCCCCTAACCATCCCCTTCTCTCAACCTAACCTTACCCATCCCCTCTCCACAGCCTAATCTTAACCCTCCCCTAACCCTAAGCATCCTCATCCCACAGCATTACCTTTATTCTTACTACTCTGCTGCCTAACCCTAACCTTCCCTGTCCCGCAGCCTAACTTTAACCCTCCTCTCTCCACAGCCTAACCCTAACCCTCCCTGTCCCACAGCCTATCCCTTGACAGAACAGGTACTTTTTGGAAATTAGAGTATTCGACATTGTACCTGTGCCGGGATTTAAATATTCTTCATCAAACAAGTGTTGGCACCGAAACAGCCGAAAATATGATGTCCAAAACTGGGCCATCACAACGGCAACTACAGCTTAGAGTTGACATTTGTGGGTGCAGGGTGGCCGGCTGCAATGGGTCCCCCCCCCTCTGATCTGGGCATTATGGGCCTGATTCAGAGATCCGTCGGTGATCGGGCCGCAAATATACGCATCTAAGTGGCAGGTTGGAACAGGTTACCCCCACCAGAATAAACAGTCACTCCCCTCGCAACCTACAGCCGGACCTAAACTTCCACCTCCATAGACTTGCCCTAACTGGCCGCACTCACTTCCGACCCTATGTGTATTAGTTGCTTATATTTAGGGCTCTAACTCTGTAAGAGCACCCACTTTCCCTCATCTAAATGCCCCCCCCCCGCCCATTTCTATGCAAATCCTTAGGTCCGTATATTTCCGCCGCACTTAGGGTCGCATTAGTCTCCACCCGATTCACAAGTCCGACCTTAAGGCATTTCCGACCCTAACTTTAACGTACATGGCGTTGCACTATTACTATGCATGCGCAGTTGATGAAAAATCGATCCGACCATAAATATACGCAACGGAACTATCGTTAGTTCCGGATCTCTGAATCAGGCCCTATAGCAGCACCTGCACCCACAGTAGTTCTACCACTGCCACCATGATTAAAAAACCTTTTCTGTCACTGAAAGACACCTATATCTTCAATAATCCTTTAATCTTTGACCATTTCAGTGGCTTATAATTCAGGCTTTGCTTTTTACCAGTAAATGTGACACACAGCTGCCAAACACAACACTGCAACCTGAGTCCTACAATCAAGATACGGAGATACAAAGACGAGCCCATGTTGCAACATTGCAGAGCTTGTTAACCAAAACAGTTGTACGGCCAATAACGCCTCCAGTGTACACAAACCTGTACCAAGAGACCA
>WWET01002964.1:145258-162628 GCA_011038615.1 Limnodynastes dumerilii | reverse complement strand
GCAGGTACCGGGAAGAGGTAATGTCACTGCAGGTACCGGGAAGAGGTAATGTCACAGCAGGTACCGGGAAGAGGTAATGTCACAGCAGGTACCGGGAAGAGGTAATGTCACAGCAGGTACCGGGAAGAGGTAATGTCACAGCAGGTACCGGGAAGAGGTAATGTCACAGCAGGTACCGGGAAGAGGTAATGTCACAGCAGGTACCGGGAAGAGGTAATGTCACAGCAGGTACCGGGAAGAGGTAATGTCACAGCAGGTACCGGGAAGAGGTAATGTCACAGCAGGTACCGGGAAGAGGTAATGTCACAGCAGGTACCGGGAAGAGGTAATGTCACAGCAGGTACCGGGAAGAGGTAATGTCACAGCAGGTACCGGGAAGAGGTAATGTCACAGCAGGTACCGGGAAGAGGTAATGTCACAGCAGGTACCGGGAAGAGGTAATGTCACAGCAGGTACCGGGAAGAGGTAATGTCACAGCAGGTACCGGGAAGAGGTAATGTCACAGCAGGTACCGGGAAGAGGTAATGTCACAGCAGGTACCGGGAAGAGGTAATGTCACAGCAGGTACCGGGAAGAGGTAATGTCACAGCAGGTACCGGGAAGAGGTAATGTCACAGCAGGTACCGGGAAGAGGTAATGTCACAGCAGGTACCGGGAAGAGGTAATGTCACAGCAGGTACCGGGAAGAGGTAATGTCACAGCAGGTACCAGGGAGAGTAATTGTTGGGTTGTTGAAATTTAGGATTTTTTTCACTGTACCTGTGCTGAAATAAATGTTTTCTAGATTCGAATCCTGTCTGCAATGACACAGGTAACACATTTCAATTAAATAAATCACTAATTAGAGTTATTGGGGAATTCAGTCGCTGGTGATGTCCCTCTGTACGACATCAGGGGAAATCACTATATCGTCATACGTAACTGATGGCACTATGCACGGTTACCACAACTCCATGACTGATGGAATTCCTCTCATAATACAATATCAGTAACATTTACAAAAAAATATTTGTTTTATACGCTTCAGAATCATACAGTTTGTAACTAATAAAAAAATTTTGCAAAAATCTATTCATAATAGAAGAAGTTACACTTATAAATGCACATTTAGTGGTTCCATTCTGTGTAATAGAAGTCTTCATGTACCATGTCATATCTGTGTCTAATGCCCTTTGTCAGCTGAGTGCTCATTGGAGAGATAGAGGTGACAGCTGGAAGCAAGCTGGGGCCTTGTGTCATTGAGACCTGTGGGTGTGAAAGGGACACTTGTGTCTTCATGTATATTTCACAAAGCTTAAGTGTTCAGCAGATACATGAGTAACGAGGAGGGAGGCGATGGCTGGGAGCCAAGGAGAGAGCAGGTGAGAGAGCAGAGACAGCAAGAGAGAGAGGGAAGGCAGAGGGTATGAGACAGAGAATATGAACAGCCCCTGAAAGTATCTGAGAGATATTGGAAAACCTAGAACAGATTATTGTCTGTGAGGGTGTGTGCACAACAGTGGTCAAGAGTTCGCTACCTTAGGGGGTATTTGCCATCAGACCTGTTATATTTTGTAATACTATGGGCTGCGTCACCTGTCAGTCCATCATAGGATGTGGATGATGAGTACACTGACATTTCATATCATACACAGCTCTGCCCACCCACGATCCTATTTATCATGCAGAAATGCTTGCAATTATTTTGCAATAATATGAGTGAAGGGCACATCAAGCTATGAAATATGTGCTTCTATCATAAGTAAGTGGATGATGAGTACACTGACATCCCAATTCATACACAGCTGTGCCCACCCACGATCCTATTTATCATGGAGAAATGCTTGCAATTATTTTGCAATAATATGAGTGAAGGGCACATCAAGCTATGAAATATGTGCTTCTGTATTATCATAAGTATTAAGTTCATAAAAAAATGCATTTAATAAAATAAAGTTTCTAAAAACAAAAACAATACATTTCAGTTCTAGCCACACCTGCCTATTATCCAGCTCTCTCCGAGGGAGAATGTGAAGGCTGACAGGAGGATGGGCCTGATCCAGACCTACACTCCTCTGCGTAGCGTATTATCGCCGAACGTACCACCGATGCACGGCAATAGGCACTCCCCTTGCTCCTACCTAGTTTTGCATCCATACGCTCGGCAAACCCTACCCTAACTTTTCTGTTCGTACCCGCGGCCGTGCGTACGTTTTATTGCGTATTAATGACGCTTAGCACGCCCATACTGTACAATTTAAATGCCTCCCCCCGCCCTCGTTGCGTGGTTACGGCTTTCATATGGCAGGCACGCCCCTATGATCGGTAATACGAAGCGGTTACGTTTAAGGCCCATACGCAAAGATTTACAGACCGTAACATGAGCTTATCATCTGCCCCACGTATACGCAGTAAGTACAAATGGCAGTTTTTACGCTTACGATCAGCGTAAAACCGCATCCGAGCGTAGGTCTAGATCAGGCCCGATGAGCAGGTATGTGGCAACCCAGCAACCTCTAGGGCTCAGTGGACAAAGACCCAGAATCCTCTTGTTATACTCCCAGAATTCCCCTCCCCTTCTGTTTAATATGGCTATGCACAGGGAAGGGAGGTGACGGTCTCAGGCTCCAACTCAAGGAGGCAGGGCTAAAGTCTGGATGGCCGGGGTTGGGGGCAGTGCTGGCAGATAGGAACTGTCAGAGGCTGACCGCTTAAACCAGCGCTTGGTACTAAATGTATGAGTGCTTAGCACTACAGCGCTATATATACACTATACATACACTGGAGCACCAAGCGCTCACAGCTTGCTTACAGTGCAGAGGCAGCATCTGCCACAGGCCCCCCTCCCCTCTGGACCCCATAGCAAGCCATATTCCTTGCATGTCCTCCTCTGTAGTTAGGCCCCTGTCTGTGTGCACTGCTGGTAGGTGAACACAAAACCCATTCAGTGCTGCAGAACATTAATGACAGAACAAACCTCCCTGACAAGGGGCTGATTGGGAAATTAAAATGGCCCTAAAAAAAAATCTACAGGAGGGGATCAACTAAAGACAGAGACAACAAAAAGATGGATTAGCACAGAATAGATAACGTTTAGAAGAACATTGAAAAATATCATATGGATGGCCAATTACATAGAAAAATATGTCATGTAAATCTGCTGCAATCACAGAGCAGTATTTCACAATACAAAAAAGAGATTTATAGTGAACTCTATCTATACAATGCAGGTGGCATCCTAGTGACCCCCACCCAACATAGAGAGGATTCTTGTGACCACTACCCAATACAGAGATCATTTTTATGATTGCTAATCAATACAGAGAACATTATATTGACCTCCATGCAATACTGACAGCATCCTAGTGACCACCACCAAATACAGACAACACCTTAGTAACCACTACCCAATAGAGAGAGCATCCTAGTGACCACCACCCAATATAGAGAGGATTCTTGTGACCACTACCCAATACAGAGATCATTTATATGATGGCTAACTAATACAGAGAACATTATAGTGATCGCCATGCAATAATAACAGCATCCTAGTGATCACCACCAACTAAAGAGAGCACCCTAGTAACCACTACCCAATAGAGAGAGCATCCTAGTGACCCCCCCCCAATATCCTAGTCCCCCCCCCCCCCCATTAATCAACATCAACAGCCTAGTCTTCAAACATAAGAGGGGCTGGCAGGTGACCTGAAAAACAATTTACCAACCCACCCCTGAACCAGCCTATGCCCCAATCAGGACACAGCTCTCCCGATCAGGACAGAGCCCCTAAAAACAGGACTACCTGTTAAGAGCAGGACAGTTGGGAGGTATACATTGTATAAGGTTATTTTGTGAGGGTCCTAAAGCAGCCTATTGCCTAGTGTCATGTGATCTAAATTAGCCTTAACAAAGTACTATGGGCCAGATCCAGAGCTACGTCCGCTAGCGTATTTACGCTAGCCAAAGTCATAACAAACGCTATTTTGTAGGTACTGCGCATGTGGGCGGCTGATTTTATGGCACGTAACTCTGAACGTACGTACCATCCTAGTATCAAGAGCGTAACTACGAACGAAGGGGCGTGCCCGCCAAACGACACCCGCAATTACGCTTTGGAGGCCTTAAAATCATACAGTATGGGCGTGCTTAGCAAAAGCGTAAAACGCCCAAAGTACATACAAGCGAGGGGAGTGCATAGTTATGACGATAGCGTAAATGCGCCATGCGCTGAAACGTAAAAGGAACATAGTCTGGATCCGGCCCTATGTAACGAAGACTCACAGCAACCAATCAAATTCAAGACTAGAATTTTGTTATTCAGTGAAACTTTAACAGCAAGCATATGAATGGTCATTATCATGACCACCAATATTCATAAATATCCCTTAGGAGATTTTATTTAGCGTATGTATAGACATATATAATCAGGTCACTCCAACCTTTCTATGATATAAAGGCATTTTTTTATTTGTAATTTGACCACTGGGGAGTACTTTTGTATTGAGGTTTCTGACTTATACTTAGCCAGAAAAGCAATTCTCTCATGTTTATTAATGTGAAGGAAAACATGCAGAATGACTCATGCTAAATAAGTTTCCTAAATATTTATAGCACAAAAATCATGTTAAACAAATAAACTTTATTTAAAAATAAGTAGTCATTTCCCTTTAACACAGCTGCTGGCAGATTGGCCTATAGGTAGTGGTTGCTCTCCAGCAGAGAACCGTGCGTGACAGCCTCAGCCTTGAAGCCATTTCACCAGCAGCGGAGAGTGCGCCGGCCGTGTGTGAGGTCAGGTGGCCTCCATGAGAGAGGTGACTGTGCAGATTACGGCTGCCAAACAGGACAGGAGCCAGCGCGGTCTCGCATCGGCCCTCTTATGTTACAGTGATGGATGCATTTTCCTTTGGCAGGGAGAAGACAGAAGAGAAAAGCAAGAGAGAGAGAGAAGAGTGAAGCAAAGGAACCAGAGGGGCGGATTCAGAGGCGACAGTCTGCCTATTGGTATTCATGTGAGCCATTCATGAGGGGAGTAGTTGCCATTCTGGTTGTTCAGTTTAAACCAGGGTTGCCGACTCTTAAAAGCTTCCCTCCGGCAATACATGCATACAGGGCTTCACGACGCGATCTATGCTAATAGCGTCATTAAGCCCCGCCCCTTGATTATTAAATACCCTTGTGTGTGATCCATAGGTGCAGATACACATGTATCCGCACCTACTTTTCCGGTCCCCTCCCCCGCCCACCGTTTTTAGGTGTCTAATGGCACTTACGAGTTCCATAGGAAACCTTAAGTCACTGTGCGTGTTTTCCCTTTTAAGGAGGAAAATACGCAGGGACAATCCCCAGACCTCCCTCCCAGCCTAATTTACATCCCTCCCCCCACCCACTTTACCTAATTATCCCCGGAGGCTGCTGGGCCACACCTCCTTTCACCTAAAATACAACGTGCGGTCTTTAAAGACTGTGCATAATTCATCTATGTGCCTAGAGCTATGTAGATGGCATAGTCACAATAATTACCCGTGCCCAGTGGCCAAAATCAGCCACTTACGCACCTAAGAAGCCTCTACATTCTTAGGTGTGAATCCGGTCCTTAGTACTTAAGTCTCTTGCATAAGTGCCCTGACAAGTAACATCAGACGCATGCGCACGACGGATGTTATAATTCGTAACTCCTTCCGTATGGAAGAGGTTCTGTGGAAGGGGCCGGTCCTTCACATCCGCTTGCCTAGACTTTGCATGAAGGGCGGTATGGTAATGAAGGGTCGGGGGGGCAGAGAGCAGGAGTTGCCCTATTGCTGAGATGCAGACAGTGTGATAGACGTTCATGATGAGATCATTGCTGTGAAGCGGGGAGCGGGATCGTCTCTCCAGCCTGGTGCCATCTGGGGTGTATGTGGGCGGGGCTAAGGAGAGATTGGGAGGCAAAGTGATAGCGGAAGAGAGAGACTGGTGACCATATTGGACAGAGGATTTAGGTGTCAGGAACAGGCTGGGTGTACAAATGTGACACAGGGAGGGCAGACACATGCAATGGTGAAACTAGGAGTGGGGAGGGGCGGGGCAAGCAGTGGGTTACCACTCGTTTGGAACTTTAGTCCAGAGCTCAGGGGCGAGCAGCGAGCTAACGTTGTATGGTAGGGTATAGGGTTCTTTTGAATTAGTATTGTAGCACAGGTCCACTGTTATTAGAAGCGGTGGACCATGCACTGTCGCAGTGTGCTGGATCAGGGGAAAATCACACCCATTCATAGGCATAAAGATCATGCCCTTTTTGTGCTACGCCAACACCGCACCACCCTAACTCCCATACCTCCACGCGAGTGTGGGTCCCTGTTGCGTACAGCCCTATTTTGATAGGGCCATTTGCTCCCAGCTAGTTCTGAACTGGCTGGAATATTAATTGCTTATGTCTTGATGAGGCAAAGCATTCGATCCCCAGAGTACCAAACACGGTGCTCCGAAAGGTAAGTAAGTATTGCCAACCCACTCCTTAACCTTAACCCTAACCATAAGTCTTCCACCGCCCCCCCACAGCCTAACCCTAAGCCTCTTCTCCACAGCCTAACCCTGTCTCCTCTCCCCAGCCTAACCCTCTCCCGTGGTCCGGTGGCGGTACTTCCAATAATGAATGGGTGAGTATGCGAATTGCATACTCACCCATTCATTTAAAAAAATGTGTAAAACTGCTGTCTTTCGAAATAGAGACAGACGAGAAGCAACTTTCGGCTGTCCCTACTTCGTAACGCAGCCATCCTCCACACAAACAGTGCGATACATCATATGAAAGAGGATACAAAGGAAAGCTCGTTGTCACACAGGCCGATATCTCGGGAGAAGGGGAATAAGAAAAGAGGAAGATTTATCGACATGATGTACAATATCGTATCCAATATGCTTCACATATACACGATCCAATCGTCATATCAGGTATTTTTAAATGATTTTTTTGGACCATGTAAATGAAACAGGAAATTAACAACATTGCAACAACTTTCAGCGTTTAAATCTGCGCCAACGATAAAAAAAAACCTATCAACGCTAAGGAAGCTCCACAGCCTTTAAAAGAATTCTGACTGCAAATTTCGACAGCACTGCGCCAACCAGAGAGCGCAATTGTGATACCTGTGGTGAGCGTCGGCACCTGATACAATGCAATTCCTTGTACACCACTATAAACACTTGTGACATATGGGCTCAGTACTTCAGGAGTTTATGTTAAGCCTTCCACACAACTTGGATAGATCATGCCAGGAATGTGGATAATGTCAACATTAGCATTAGTCATAAAAAATCTGCAGCTGTATTTTCATGGTCATTTTAACCCTTGGTTAACCATGAAGGATGAGAAATACCATGGCTGGGCTACACGGCGAACGTTAGAGAAGTGCCTGACACACTGCTGCAGCCAAATACATGCCAAGCGGCCACACATTTACAGCTATAACTACTGCCGTTTACCTACAACTCCCAGCATGAAGCAGTAGCCAACAACAGTGAGTAAATGTTGGAGCCAGGATGCATGTTGGCACTCTGCCAGCCTAAGGGGGCATGGGTATGTAATTATCACAGTGTTTGCTCAGTGCCCTATTGTTCCTTCCTGAAGTGTGCACACGCTCGCATCCTCCTCCCTCCAGAACCTGACACCTCAAGCTCACTCTGAAAGCACGCACCCTGTAACATTCGGGGGCTGATTCAGAGTAACCAACAACAGCAAAATAATAATAATAATTAATAAAAATAATAATAAATAAAAAAATGTGAAAAACCATGAACTAACTACAGGGGGGGGGAACAATTGAAAATGTGCAGACACGATCAGAAATGAGAGAAGACAATTCTAAGATTAACTTTAAATGGCAGTGAAAAAAAGTCATTTCCACCCCTCACATTGTAACATGGTTTCCAACAGCGGATTTCCTCCATTATATGTAATTGATCCTAACCCCTTATCAGCTCCTCTACTGCTGTAGACCATAGCTGTCAACTCTCCATGCATTTCATAGTTGCCAGGAGAAACAAGAGACGGCAACATGGGGGTGTGGCTTGCGGGTGTGATTTATGCAAATCATGCATGAAGCCCTGCTTCCTGTCTAATGAAAGCTACCATTTATAGGTTTACTTCGCTTGAGGCAGTGATTTGTGTTAATTCACTGCCTCAAGCCCAGATCTGGGAGCAATGGGGCAGATACAGACCTAAATGGATGACGCCCATTCGTTCGTAGTTATATGCTGATGGTATGTATGTTCAGAGTTACGTGGCGCAGTAAATACAAATAGGCAATTTTACGTCAGCGGCTAGCGTACATAGGTCTGGATTTACCCCACCGCCTGAATTTCGAATCTCCCCAAGATGCTGGTAGAGTGGGTCTAATTCTCTCTCTAATATCTCTCATCTTATTCATCCACTCCTGCACTCATATACTACATTTTGTTCTGCTATTTTGTCTGAATTGTGCTTGTACTGTATTCATTATTTTACAAATTTGTACCGTCTGTTAATTATTGTATTGTATATGTAATTATTGTTTTTGCTATTGCCTCTGTATGGTGCTGCATATACCGTGTGTTGCCTTATAAATGTTAATAATAATAATAATAATAGAATTAGGACCGCCAAGCAGAAAGGCCTTGATAGTGGCTGGTGGCTAATCAAATATTAGCAAATGTGCGTAACAAAGGTTTCTGCATTTTATTTCACAGCTAGAATATTATAGTTAGTTACTGGTTAATGGCAATGTTGCTGGATCATTTTCTTTCCTTTGTTTCTCTTAAAGCAGCTTAACCTGGCTTTCATGCTCCTGTTTTCATTAACCTATAACTTGATCTAAGCAACCACTATTTTGTGTATTGTGATTCTCCTGACTTCCTAAAGTGTTTGGCAATCTCCCTGACGCCCCCGAGTCAGTTCCAGAAGTCATTGAGGTATAATGTCTATTTAGAAAGAGTGCCCTATTTCCATGCAGTAAGGGCTAAGGAGGCGGCCATTTTCATGGAGGCTCAGATGTCATCGAAGACTGGCAGTTATCTGAGACAAAATGGCTTCCATAATGGAGACAGAAATGTAATATACACTTTGGCCTCTTTTAGCTTTTCTATAAAGATGAAGAAGTCAGCGGATCTCCTATTCACAGTCTTCACAATAAATAATGATTAATGAATATTTATTCACTGATAATTTACCCATGAATAAATGCCAGCATCTTCATGATTTACAAAATCAGCAGAGGCTGAAATCCAGTAAAGACTTCACTGCCGCTGGTATCCGTCAGCAAAGTCGCACTGTTACCTGTGTCCCATCTTTATGACACAAAATAGAATGATTGGGAGGCACCCATTTCACTTTCCCAATGCTAATGACAAATACTGTGCTGACAGAAGGGAAGAATGAAATATTGTGGTCTTTGTGGTCTGACAAATCTGTCTGCCAAAAACCCATTAGAAAAGGTTTTCATGCTGTTTTCCTGATCAGGCGGCTGCCCTTTAGTGATAATTGTTTTCCTTACACAGATTCTGTCTATGCCACATACTTAGGGGTACTTGTGAGAGACATTTTAATTAGGCCTACCAGGACAGGGGGTTTAGCGGAAAAGGACCAGGAGGCCGGATTGGGATGATAAACTATGCACATCCCTATTCCCTCCACGGTTGCAGTCCCCGCAACAAAGGCTCCTTTCAGAAATAGAGGCAGCCGAAAGTTAATTTTCGGCTGTCTTTATTTCGAATAGGGGCCCGTTTTATAATTCATTATCGCAGAGACCCATGGGACCAGCCGCTGCCTGCTCTGGAGAAGTGAGTAACTTTTAGTGCTAGGAAGGGGGGTAGGGTTAGGGCCATAGAAGGGGAGTTTTAGGGTCAGGCTGCAGGGAGGGGGGGTCTCAGGGTTAGGCTATATAGAAGGGAGTGTTAGGGTCAGGCTGCGGGGAAGGGAGGGTTAGGGCCATAGAAGGGGAGGTTTAGGGTTAGTTTTTAGCCTTACCTTTCAGAGCACTGCGTTCGGTGCTCCGTGGATCGATTGCTATGCCTCTTAGCGGGGACCCACACCCTGCCCTCCACACTATGGGGTCTGCATTAGACTTAGTGGAGTTTAGACAGTGGTGGATCAAGGTGTATACCGCAAGTATACCATGGGCCCACAGCTAATACACTCTCCTTGCTAACTCCATTCTATTCTGATTGGTGCCTGGTCCACCACTTCTAATGATATGGTGGACCAGGCAATGTGCTACAGTACTAATTTAAAAAATACACTATTCCCTACCATACAATCTTAGCTATCTGCTAAGCCCCTGAACTCTGGTCTAAACTTCTGAATGAGTGGTTTCACCATTGCATGTACCCACCCTCCCTGTGTCACATTGCATGTACCCACCCTCCCTGTGACACATTTGTATACCCAGCCTGTACATGACACTTACGGTAAATCCTTATACTTATCCTCTATCCAATATGGTCACCAGCCTCTCTTCCACTATCATTTTGCCTCCCAATCTCTTCTTAGCCCCCACATCTACCTCTTGTCACATAAGCCCCAATCTGTCCTACCTGCCATATAGATAAGGGCTTACCAGCTGAAAGACACACACCCAGTAGGAGAAACAAGATGGCAGCATGGGGGTGGGGCTTGAGGGTGTGATTTATGCAAATCATGTAAGAAACCCTGCTTCCTGTCTAATGAAAGCTGCCATTTACAGGTTTACTTAGCTTGAGGCAGTGATTTGTATTAATTCACTGCCTCAAGCCCAGATCCGGTAGCAATGTCTGAATTTCGAATTGACATTCCCTTCCTGCACCAAATGTATTGTGCCTCATTTCACACTCTCAAGAACCCTTATAAACAAATGGGCGTCACTCAAGGTTTCCACTAATTTACTAGACTAATTCCCTGATTCAGAGATTGAAAATAAGAACTTAAAGTTACACCTGGGCTAAACCATGTTGATTTCAGGGGGAGTCAAGTTAATTTTATTCTATGCATGCAGGGAGAATGCTTTGCTTTTACTTATTGCACACAGATACCTGATCAGCTTCACTTTTAAACTGCTAATTAGACTTGAGCTGGGAAACATCACCTTTTAACTATAACACTGTTGCAACAAATGAAATTTGACTCCCCTGAAATCAACATGGTTTAGCCCAAGTGTAACTTTAAGTTATTATTTTCAATCTCTGAATCAGGGCCTAAGAGTCTAAATAATATGGAAGCTCCATATCTTGTATGATCATTAGGCAATGTGACAATATTAGGCTTGAACTTTGATATTTACAAATCTTGCCTGCCCTGTGCTGTCGAGAGATCTATCCTGAATGTCCTGTCTTTTACAACAGGATCCATAGATGAAGATTTTCTTGGTGAGCAAGAGTCTTCTTTACTTTCAAACCACACTGTCCCCCATGCAGAACAATAGGGCCCAGTGTGGGAGAAATCCGTGATATCACCAGCGTTGGGACTTTACTAAATAGGAAGGAGGGAGTGAGCGGAAAACCCTTTCTAAGGGATGTGGAGTGCTGGTCAGTGAACATGATGGAATTAAAATACTGGCAGCGTTCACCAGTCGACATTTTCCTATCAGACAGGGAACAAACATAATTTTGGTCTCTTTTTACTAGACTTCATCACAGGGGCGGATTTAGACGGGAGGGGGGTGGGCGATTAGGAGGGAGAGAGAGGGGGTTTAGGAAGGATGGGGGTTGAGATAAAGAGACCAAGGGCCGGATCCAGACCTATGGGTGTCTTACGGGCGCCCTAGGTCATTACGGCCGGCATCGGAGCGGGGAGTGCACACCCCGACACGACACTTATGTGTCCAGATTCCTAACTTAAGTTTTATAATCACGTATTCGGCCGTATGTCCGCATACCTCGTAAGGGGTCACCCCCCGGCCCGTGCCCTTATTTACATTTGTATCTCTGCTTTGACGGCACAGATACGACGATCGGAAATGAGGGGACAGCCCCTCTCGTAACCCGCGGCGTACAGAACAAGCGTTACGTATGCCGACCCATACGACGGCGTGAGAAGGTTGTGCGTACTAATCCTAGCTCTAACCTTTTACCCTAATCCTAACCTTCATCCTAACCCTAATTGCTAACACTGGCCCAGATCCAGACCTACGTTCCCATTAAGTTTCATCGCGTAGCGTATTTTCTAGCCACTCCCCTCGCTCCTGTGTACTTTGGCCATTTTACGCTTCCCAAACCCTTAACTTTTGAAAGCGCAACTACTGCCGTACGTAAAGGCTTCACGTAAGTGTCTAAGCCACGCCCATACTGTACGATTTAAATGCCTCACCCCGCCTCCGAAGCGTAATTACGGGTGTCGTATGGCTGTCACGCCCCTTTGTTTGTAGTTACGCTGTCGATACGAGGCTGGTGCGTACGCTCAGAGTTACGTGGTGTAACATCTACTTAGTTCTGGATCTACCCCACTAATCCTAATTCCTAACACTAACCCCGACCACTAACCGGTAAAGAAGAGTAGAGCGCAGCGCACGGGCACAGCGGCCAAAATGAGAACTTTCGGCAGTGTTCCTGTTCCGAAATATATTTTTCCTAAATTGGAACCGTGTCTAAAATGATACTTTAATCTAGAAATATGATTGTATCAGATGTATAGGGCTGTAAATGTGAATATCTAGCGTGCATCGTGTTTATAAAGTGACAGCTTAGTAAGGGTTAATTTCCGCACGTGCCCATTCTGCGCAGCAGGGTCCTCCCTAATAGAGGGAGTCTGATCGCCAGCTGCAGATTTTCTCTGCCTTTTATGGTTCAAGATGAGAAGGTAAGAGGAGGAATCGCAGGCAGCCAGGCAGAGAACGGAGGGAGGGGGGCTATTAAACAGCCTGCCATTTCTGTCTGTAGAACGTCAGTGCAATGCGCAGCTCAGGTGAGGTTAATGGAGGAATGGGATGCGGACTCAGGGGCCATTAGCAATGTCTTTTGCACACATACACGTCATGTTACATATGTATGAGAATGAAGCCATGCTCTAGAATTATGGGATCATTATTAGGTATACAGTATAGCTAATAATGATCCCAGAATTATTTTGCTTTTTATGTGGGTTAATCGGTAGTGGCATCTTTCCTGCAGCCCAGACAGATTACCAGGACTTGGGGGCACTGCATTGGGCATTTAATAAAAGGTGGCAGGGGCGAAACTACAGGGATTCAAGGGGGGTGCCACAATTATGGGGCCCAGAGAAGAGAAGGGGGCGCTCTCCCTGCACTGTAAGCAAGCTGTCAGCGGATGACAGCTTAAAACATGGATTGCCGAGCACTGATTTAAGCTGTCAGCCTCTGACACCTTCTATCAGGCAATGGTCTTACCCAACTTCGTCCCCAGTCTTGCCTAGCCCCACCCACCCAGACTTAGGCTCCGCCTCCTTGCTGTAATCAGTCACATGTAAGATTGCATCAACCATCCTGGCTGCTTCCGAATGTATCCTGTCCAGTGATCCAGAGCGGGATTTTCAGTTATCTGCGAGTGATGGTTTGCACCAGTGATACAGGCTGCAGCCATCACTAGATGGGGGGAGGGGAGAACTCTATGAATGGTCACTGATAAGTAAGTTCGGTAGGGTTTCTCCTGACAGCAGAGCTGAGCCATTCCCTGTTTGCAGAACTTCGGTCATACGCCGCCCCCACAGGAAACAACGTGAGGTTCAGAAAATGGCAGCCTAGCGTCGGGAGACCGGTGATTTTTCCAGCGTTGTGGTTTTGATATATGCCACAGAGCAGGGCGACATGCCATACCGCTGTTTCCTTTAGGCTTTGGAACATTATAAAGCATATGAGTGGTATATTAGGGATATGGGAATGACACATACTACAATATACTGTATATGGTTTATATTATGCTATGGGGATGGCACATTATACAAAGCATACAGTGTCCCATACCGCTAATATACCCCACATATACTATAATATGTGCTATTCCAAGACCCACAAAATACTCCACATGTACTTGAGAATGTGCAGTATATCCCACATGCAGCCTAACCCTAAGTCTCCCTTCCCCACAGCCTGATCCTAACCCTAACCCTTACCCTCCCCTCCCCTGCCATGACCCTAACTCTCCCCCTAACACTAAGAGTCCTCAGAGAGGTTACTCTCGCACATTCATCAATAAAAATCTAAAATGATTGCAATTCCAAATAGGGACAGCTGAAAATGAACTTTCAGCTGTCTCTACTTAGAGAAGCCACCTATCATAGTGGGGACTCGCACTGATCCAACATATATTAGGCCCGTATTCAGAGTACCGGAGGTATAACATATACGTCCGGTGTTTAGCGATTTTTAGTACTGCGCCTGTGTAGTAAGTTTTTAATGTAATCTACGTATCTTTTTCTTACATAGATTGCGTAAATGCGGTCTGAAAGAGACCTTTCCATAGGGGAAAATCATCCTGTGGATCGGGCCTGAAATTCGCACTAGTGTATGCCCCGCTAAACTGTCGCAGACTATGCAATGCTTGAAACTTTCATAATGTGCACAGACAAAGACAAGCCAGGCCTTATAGGTGGAGAATAAATAAGTGCTGATATTCAAATGCTGTGCACCAAAGACTGTTGAAGGTGACATAGGGCAGGGTTGCAGCCTCCCAAAATTTGGGCAGTTATCCTGGTATTTCGGGAGAGCCAGCAAATATCCACAAGTCCCATCCCCCCCAGCCAATCATTAGAGAAATCCTTAGTGTTACTAGGCATAGGTGGGATTTTATTACATGAATTACATGATCAAGGGCCTGATTCACACTTAAGAAGCTTCTTCTTAAGTGCGTATCTGGCCGAAATGACCTACTGCGCATGCGTAGTAGGTTATTTAAGCTATCTGCGTGCCAGATCGGTACGTAGATAGCGTAGGTGCGGTCTTTAAATTTAAAGACTGCACGCAGGGAATCAGGTCCCAATCCCATCCACCCCCTGGAGCACTAGGGGTATTGCAGCAATGATTCACAGGGGGCATGACTTAATGACACAATTTGCATAAATTATCATTAAGCCCGCCTCCATACCGACATCTAGTTCTCGCCTCAGAGATCTCCCCGATAAGTTGGCAACCCTGATATAGGGGAGCAATTTCCTGCAGTATGTACATAAAAACCAGGACTTGGTGGAATTCAAGGCCCTGATATAGATATGAAACAGCTAAGCCTGAGAGTAAATATAATATACAGCATATTTATACACTGCTGTCAGCTTATATAAATATAAGGTTCTCCGAATTCTATGTGCAAGAGCTGGGATTGAGATTCCACAGTGAGTGGTGTAGATGCACTGCCTGGGGGGGTGACAAATCACAGACATCACACTTCCTGGTTCTGCACTGCCCACCCATCTGAAGTGGAGCATTGGAATATATTTCCTCCTAGGTGGTAGGGTAGATTTATATGTTCATGTGTTAATTGTGGTGTTCAACAGACTGGAATAGAGCAATGGAGCGATATGCACACAGAACGTATAGAAAAGCCATATGAAGGCAGGATACAGAATGGAACAATATGGAAGCAGGACACAGCTAGAAATGGTTGTATGCAGTGTAGAGCAAGAGGTAATATGCAGAATACACTGATGCAGATTCTAATACAGGTGATGGATGGGGCAGGTGGAAAATAAAAGCAGAACATAGCAGAGATATGACTGCACCAGAGACTGATATGGGACCCAATGAAGAGTTATATGGACTCAGAACCCAGCCTAACTCTAAGACCTTCCCCTCAGCCTAATCCAAAGACTCCCTTCTCCCCAGCCTAACCCTAAGACTTCCTTTCCCCGCAGCCTAATCTAAAGACTCCCTTCCCCCCAGCCTAATCCTAAAACTCCGATTCCTGCAGACTGACCCTAAGACTCCCTTCCCCACAGCCTAATCCTAAAACTCCCTTTCCCACAGCCTAACCTAAGACTCCATTTCCCACAGCCTGACCCTGAGACTCCCTTCCCTGCAGCCTGACCCTAAGACTCCCTTCCCTACAGCCTAACCCTAAGACTTCCTTCCCCACAGCCTAACCCTAAGACTCCCTTCCCTGCAGCCTGACCCTAAGACTACCTTCCACACAGCCTAACCCTAAGACTACCTTACCTGCAGCCTAACCCTCCCTTCCCTGCAGCCTGACCCTAAGACTCCCCTCCCCACAGCCTAACCCTAAGACTCAGCTTGTAGACCAACCTCCTGTCCAGTCTACGGCGGGTGTGAGGCGGGCTCGCCGGGGTGCTGCACAGGGTTTCGGCAAGCCAATGAATGGATAAGTTGCCCAAAAATTGATTCAGCATACTTACCCAATCATTATGAAAACCTTCTAATTAGGAAGATTTTTTTAATTCAGACAGACAAAAATGAGCTGTATAATGTCTGTATTTTGGAAATCAGATTTTCATACCGGAGAATGGAACCCCCACAAAGGCACCATATAGACTTAGAACCCAGTAGCAATCCATATAGACTCAGAAGCCTGCATAGATGGCACCATAGGTGCAATAGAACCAATCAGATTCTAGCTCTCACTTTCCTATTATATACTAGAGACTGTCATCTAGAATCTGATTGGTTGCTATAGACAACATCTCCATTTTGAGAAGTTTAATAAATCTTGTCCATGGGCTCAGAATACAGCAGGACACCTTCTAGATTCAGAACCAAGCAAGGTGGCAAATGGCATAGTAGCCACAGTGGTGCCAAATACGCATGGAGCCCAGGGAAGCGTCATGTGGATGCAGAGAACCGAGAGGAGCCATATGGACTCCGGAACCTAGAAATTGATGATCATTTTGAACTCAGGGAGCAATCATCGACATACATAACTCTGCAGTGGTATCAGACACTGAAAGGGCCATCCTTTCCCGACAGGACACAGAGAAATGTGGTAAAGATCACATCATAAGCAATGTTTAATGTGTACTGCACTAAATAGTGTTTATAGATGCTATGTATACACTAATACCTTTATGAGGTTGTTAAATAGTTGCTTTAAATACAGCTCACGATTAGCAGTGCATATGTGTACTCTCTCTCATTCTCAGAAATCTGTCTTTCAAGAGACTCCAATGTCAACAATCAGTCACTGGATCTCTTGTCAGGCTGCCAGGGAATAGGTGCTACAAATGAGACCTGCTCAAAACACTGAAGTATTCACTGAAACTTCCATCAGGAATGTAGAACCTTCGCCTGCAGCAAAGCATCATGGGAGCTAAGTTACAGCTGATTTATGTTCTCAACATGGGAACTCTTCATTCAACAACCCAGTTACTCTATGTATAAAATGATCTAAAAGGAACAAAAGACAGGTCAGCACATACAATAAAAGGATGTTTGGTTCACAATATAGCTATATTGGGTTAATCTCACCTGCAGGGCCGCCATCATGGGGGGGGGGGGGCCGCGGGGC
>WWET01002964.1:128372-144353 GCA_011038615.1 Limnodynastes dumerilii | reverse complement strand
TAGTGTAGTGTTTATAGCACTTGTTTATGCTTACTTGTGAAGCCATGTCCCCGTTTAAATCAATCATGAAGCCACGCCCCTTTGCCAGCATCCACATAGCCCCGCCTTTTTGCTTTAACATTTTTAAATATTAATTGTGGGGGATTTCTGCCCCCCTGGGTGTGCCACTGCAGGTGGGACCTCTGACTGATAGAAGCCGTCAGAGGCTGACAGCTTAATACAGCGCTCGGCACTCTGTGTATGCATAGTATAATATTAATTTATTTTTTAACTAATTAAGAACGTCAGCTTACGTACGTCGCATGCTCAATACCTATACTTACACAACGGATCGCAGTCGTCAGATACTGAGTTCTGTGCAGCATTCAGCCTTCACACCGGGGGCTGGCCCTCTCATTATGTGTACGAGATATTCATGGTGGGTGGGTAAGGGCTTGGTACAGTTCAGCCTGGCAGGGTCCTGGGCATGGATTTACCCTCCTCATGTAGGAGAGCAGGGGGAATGTCCTGTTCTCCTGCATGCAGCATATTTGATACCAAAATCCATACATCAGCTGCCACAATGGAGGCTAATGTACAGATTTAACCCTTAACTCTTAGTCAGGTCCTATGTTATGAAATTTAATCATAAGATGAAGTTTGTGGTGCTTCTAGATGAATTGAGTAATGGCATATAATACACAAATGAGCATCTTAAACAGGTGTTACAAGCGTGACGTTGTGACCCTGAGATGCAATGGCGACCTTCCCTTCACACTGCACTATAATTATTTCCGTCCCCAGAAGAACTGGAAGATGGAGACACTTTTTTTGTGCATGAACTGTGGGCATTACAGTGTGGCACCATTTTATCAGGACATTATTTAATTACCTTTTTATTGTTATATACTGAATAAAAATGTTATCATAGGATGCACAAGAGCAAAAAAACTGAGGACCAATGGTCATCAAAGTACGTAAAAACGATTTCATTTATTCATTGTTTATTATTAACAGGTTTGTATAAAGTGCTATTATATTACGTAGCGCAACACATTTTATATCAAATACAGTCAAGAAAATCTGACAGAAAATCATAAAAAATAAGAGCAAAAGTCTAGCATTCCTATAAGCTTGTGTCTGATTGGTGGTACTTTCATTGAATAAACTTAAGTCATCTCTACTCCTGTGAATGTCTTTTATTACATAAATATTATATTTATCTTCTAGACAGTGTGTCAGACAGATTTGTCATCACTGCTTCCTTCTCTGTAATATAGTAATAAAAAGACCAGATTAAAAATAAAAAGATGTCCAAATAAATATTCATATACAATGAAAGAATGAATGGTTAAGGGAGCATAAATATTTGATGCTGCTATAGCATTGTAAGCCCTAATAGCTAAATCACCCAGAGAAGCGGTTCGCACGAGCAAACGGGAAATTCTGAACCGCGAGCTGTGCAAAGCAGCGCATTTCATGGAAAATACGCCAAATCGTGGACACCACAAATGAGCTTAATTATAAAATATAATGAACAATTCCACCGCATCCCCACCACCGGCCTTTAAGAGGTTAAAGCTTCTTCTCATGGGAATCATTGGAGTCTCAGACTAGCCTGAGTCTCCCAGCCCTTGCAGGATGGGTTCCAAGCTCTGAGGGTCTTGTCTCCCACGGGGAGGGGGAGAGGGAGCGGGCACAGCTTTCTAAATATATATACGACAGCACCACATTCCAGCCCACAGCAGAGACACAAGAAGAGGGGGACTGAAGGCTCTTCCCTACTGACTTATCACAGGGCTCTCAAACCTCTCGGGCTCCTCAGAATGGAAGCATCCCTAAACCGCTTCTAAGAACCAGACACTGAAAAATGATCCCTGAACATTCCATGGTTTATATACTAACATCCATCCTCAATCAACTCTTTATATGTGCCATAATGCACTTTCCGCAAGTTGTATGGGGTTTGCGTTCGTCCTACGTAGCGTCACTTCAGATCCGCATGCCTAGTTCCCGCAAAGGGGGGCGTGGATAGACATGCAGATGATGGAAAGTGGGCGGCACTACCATTGGTGCAATAGGTGCAACAGAACCGGGGCCCATACTGATACAAGGACCCAGAGCCGTCATCACTGCACCGCTGAAGCTCCCCACCTGGGATATCATCATGGCCAAAGCATATTTTTTGCACCTGGGCCCACAACTCGCTAGTTGCGCCTCTGGTGGGCACGCACTTTCACAGGGATCTGCGTTCAGATGGATGTGCGAGGGGTGGGGTTCACTTCCCATTTCAGATGTCTGTGCGCACGGAATTCGTGTGGAGGTCTAGGTCAGGTCCATGGATATTAAGTCTGCAGGGGGTTGTGAGACCATGCATAAAGAATAAGGCTATAAAGCGTGTGGTTTGATCTGATTGCGGACAGTTAAAATGGCGGCACTAAAATGCCAGTCTAGAATCTCGCAGAATCTGTAGTTTTACGATCAGTTAAACTCCGCCTTCCCAGAACCCAAATATACGCATGTAAGCCATGGGTGATACATTCACAAACACGGACGTCAGAATTAGGACTGATGCACGCATTGGCACGGAACGAGTCCCACATGCGTGGCTAATACAAATGAGCTGCTACACGAGCTACTAATGTCCAACCCCTGTCCACAACTATAATTCATAGCGTTCCAGGGAGTGGACGGGGCTTGATGACAAAAATCACATGATCAAGTCCCGCCCACCCCTAGTAACACTAGGGATTACTATAATGAGAGACAGGAGAGCCACTCATGTGGGAGATTTGCCGGCTCAGGTAACCCTGAGGTAGTGTCCATGAGCCAGACCCTGACCTAGGCGCGATTTACGGACGCGTGAGGTCATTACGTGTCCAAATTCCTACCTTAACTTTTACGACCATAAGGCGTACACCTGGTCTTAAAGGGGCATCCCCAGACCCATCCCCTCAATTAGATGTCGATCTCCGCCTTCACAGCAGAGATACGACTGTCGTAAAAGGGGGGACAGCCCTTTATTCGTAACAGCCTGCGTACATAACGCCGACCCTTAAGGCATCGTAACAAAGTTGTACGCATGCATTTTTCCGGCTACACAGAGACTGGCAGGCAGATACTAGATGTACATTTGAAAGCAAAACAAACCTGAAAATATACTTACACTGAGAAACACGGTTTTTGAAGTATATATACTGCTAATCCATTACCGGATAACAAATTAACTGCCGTATAGATTTCTCCATTTATTTTATAGCAGATGTTGATTTTTTTTAACCCCCCTGGTTGATAATTGCAAGCAATAGGCCAGATTACTAGATGATGATGTCCAATTCACTCTGCGATCAATGCAATGAAGAACATGAAAGACATGAAATTACAACCCAAAAAGTAACATGATAGCTACAGTTTTATAATGCGTGGTTCGCACACTGTGGAGGCATCCATTTTGTAAGTGCTGGATATGGTTTTAGTGAATGCATTCTCCTGGATATTAGTCACACCACAAAATGGCTGCTGCTGTCTCTGTGTGCAAACACGTTTCAGATGTCTTATTTTAAAATACAGAGTTCTAAACAAGAAAACATTGTTCTGTGGCACGGATATTTTGTCTGTCAAACCAAGGCAAAGTGAATCAAGGTCACATCTGTATAACATGCAGCGCTGCATCTGACACGTTAGTGGGACACATTAATCACCACAAATCTGACAGAAATACTTGACTAAGAAATGAGTATAAAAGCAATTGCACACGTTCTTATTGTAGCCCAGGGCTGTCGGCTGAAATTCGGGTAGTTCTCCCTGTATCCCAGGAGAGCCGGTAAATCTCTGCAAGTCTCGCCCCCCCCCATTCTCATTACAGCATTTAATAGTGTTACTAGGGATAGCGCAGGACTTGATGACGTGACTTGCATAAATTGTGTCATTAAGCCCCGCCCACACAGACATCTATTTCTTCTCTTCAATATCTCCTGGAGGGAAAAAATAGAAAGTCGGCAGATCTGTCATAGCGGATATCCTAGAATCATGGTCGTAACTAGGGGTGTGTGATAGGGGTGGCCGCCCCCGGGCGCAACTCTTAAGGGGTCAGGGGGCACCATTTTAACTTTTTGCTCCTGGCGCTGAAATTCTAGTTATGGCTCTGCCTAGAATCACCATAAATAGTGACAAGTCTGTCCTGTGTTAGAAGATGTTGGCTCCCCAAGCAAAACATTTGGAGGGATCCGCCTACGGTGTATGTGAGCATGCGCAGTATGAAAAAGCCATCCGCCACCATGGTGTCCAGAGCAGGGATATGTTGTGGCACCCCCTCACTTATACCATGTTGGGGGTGTGGCCAACCTTTAGGGGGGGTGTCTTCCGTTCTTCTAGTTGTGCTTGTGACATTGCCAGAGGAAGTGTGTCTAGAGCCTTAAACAGCCAGTGCCTTTTGACCTGTTTGGCGTCCGGACCTCACTCTCCCCTAGAATGCCCCATCTGATTGAACACACAGAAGTTACTCTAGTGCCCACATTGGGGATTATAATTTCTACCAACGTCTAGATATCTTTTCTTCTCCTTAAAATATCCTGATGACTTCTAAATTTGACTGCCTGGTCCCAATAAACCTCTCCACCCCTTATTCACACCTAAAATCTCATTGGAAGATGACTGCACCCATATAACCTGATAAAGGACGGTGTGGTCCATCAGAACCTCAACACAGCCTTGGGACAGTATTTAGTTTGCACACAGACAGGGCCTGATTCAGGGTTACAGCCACACTAGGCTAAAATACTCCAGGGGTTGGATTTACTAAACTAAAAGGAAAAGTGGAGATGTTGCCCATAGCAACCAATCAGACTCTAGCTTTCACTTCCCTATTACATACTGCATGTCAGCTAGAATATGATTGGTTGCTATGGGCAACATCTCCACTTCTCCAACACCCCCATTCCACTAGCAGTAGTAGGAATCAGGGCTGCCTCAGAAAATGTGGGGCCCAGGACACAGCCATGGGGTCCTGTCCCCTATGTGATGTCACATAGGGACGGGGCACCACAGACCTGCTTTAACAGCGAGCCAGTGCAAAGGGAAGTTCTACCCTACACATTGGCCCACTAATCAGTGGGCCCCCATCAGCTCCAGGCCTGAGACAATAGTACCAGCTGTTATACCCCCTGATGGCAGCCCTGGTAGTAGTAGCAGCAGCAGCAGTATTAGTAGTAGTAATAGTAGCAATAGTAGTAGCACTAGCAGTAGCAGCAGTAATAGTAGTAGTAGCAGAAGTAGTAGTAATAGTAGCAGTAGTAGTAGCAGCAGCAGCAGTAATGGTAGTAGCACTAGCAGTAGCAGCAGTAATAGTAGTAGCAGCAGCAGTAGTAGTAGTAATAGGAGTAGTAATAGTAGCAGTAGTAGTAGCAGCAGCAGTAATAGTAGTAGTAGTAGTAGCAGCAGCAGCAGTAATAGCAGTAGTAGTAGTAGTAGCAGCTGCAGTAGTAGTAGCAGTAATAGTAGTAGTAGTAGCTGCAGCAGTAGTAGTAGTAGCAGCAGCAGCAGTAATAGTAGTAGTAGTAGTTGCAGCAGTAGTAGTAGTAGTAGTAGAAGCAGCAGTATTAGTAATAGTAGTAATAGTAGCAGTTATAGTAGTAGTAGCAGTAGTAGTAGCAGCACTAGCAGTAGCAGCAGTAATAGTAGTAGCAGCAGCAGTAGTAGTAGCAGCAGCAGTAATAGTAGTAGCAGCAGCAGCAGTAGTAATAGTAGCAGCAGTAGTAGCACTAGTAGTAGTAATAGTAGCAGCAGTAGTAGCACTAGTAGTAGTAATAGTAGCAGCAGTAGTAGTAGTAGTAGTAGTAGAAGCAGCAGTATTAGTAATAGTAGTAATAGTAGCAGTAATAGTAGTAGTAGCAGTAGTAGTAATAGTAGTAGTAGTAACTGCAGTAGTAGTAGCAGCAGTAGTAGTAGTAGAAGGAGCAGCAGTAGTAGTAGTAGTAATAGTAGCAGTAATAGTAGTAGAAGCAGCAGTAATAGTAGTAGTAACTGCAGTAGTAGTAGTAGTAGAAGCAGCAGTATTAGTAATAGTAGTAATAGTAGCAGTAATAGTAGTAGTAGCAGTAGTAATAGTAGCAGTAATAGTAGTAGTAGCGGTAGTAATAGTAGTAGTAGCAGTAGTAATAGTAGTAGCAGTTGTAGTGTTTTCCTGGCTTATATCTTAATATAAGCACAGAGGGCCATATGCAGACTACCAGATGTATAACATATACGTCCGGTGTTTAGTGTTTTTTTTCCTACTGTGCCTGCGTAGTAAATTTTTTACATTACCTACGTATCTTTTCCTTACGAAGATTGCGTAAATGTTGTCTGAAAGACCGCATTTACGCAGTCTACGTAAGGAAAAGATACGTAGATAACGTAAAAAATTTACTACGCAGGCACAGTAGGAAAAACGCTAAACACCGGACGTATATGTTACACATCTGGTAGTCTGCATACGGACAAAAGAGAGTTTAGGTGGATCTCAGTGATAGAGAGTGTTGGCAGTGTTTGCAATTCACAGGACGTGTGCTGTAGAACCACTTGTACTAATAGGTTTATAACTGGCAATATCCCAGACATAAAGATCACGCTGCTAGGCGTATCTCTACAGACACCACCCTGTAAGGTGCAATCCTCTGCCTCTGGCCAAAGAACAGGCTTCCCTAAACAACCCAACACTCCAATTCTTTAAACACTTAGGATGGAGAGCGAGCCAAAGGAAAGAAAGATGTTTACACTTTCAAGTGCAGCTGAAAAGAGCCGTCACTCAAATGTCATTGTTTTATCTAGCGTTTTCCTGCTCTGTGTCTTCAATAGAAAATAATACAACATTGGCCGGGCGAACCCTGGTCCCTCGCAGACTGATTTATCAGTTTCCAGTATAAGCAGCCGTGTGATTGGACAAAACTGTCTTTTTAGTATACCGGACAATTTTATCTCTGTTCCTTCACACACAGAGGGGAGATATAGGGCCGTATTCAGACAACCGTTATTTTTATGTACGCATTAATACGCACGGCTGGAGCAAGGAAACACCCACCAACAACCCCGACACTTCCCTCTCCCGGACGTGCTGTCAGGGACTTACAAGCCCATAGACCACTCTGTTCTTTACGTGGGGTGTGGGGCTCCGGTACAAACAGCAGATTTTCGAATCAGCCGTTTTCTCCCCAGCCAGTTATGAACTGAGATTTCGATGAGGCATATTAATCGATCCACGGAGCACCAAAAGCTCCATGGTCCGAAAAGTTGTAAAAAAAAGTCCCCTCACTCCATTCCCTAGTTCTTACCCTAACCCTCCCCTCTCACTACGCTAACCCTAACCCCCCTTTCCTGGCAGCCTGACCCTAACCCTCCCTAAATTGCAGCCTGACCATAACTAACCATCTACCGCAGCCAGACCCTAACCCTCCCTCCCCTGCAGCCTGACCATAACCAACCATCTACCGCAGCCAGACCCTAACCCTCTCTCCCCTGCAGACTGACCCTAACCCTCCCTCCCCTGCAGCCTGACCCTAACTCTCCCTCCCCTGCAGCCTGACCCTAACCTTCCCTCCCCTGCAGCCTAACCCTAACCTTCCCTCCCCTGCATAGTTTACTCCCCTGTTCCCGGTCCAGCGATAACAGTGGTGGAGGTGTGGCGGAGGGATATCGCAGACGGCGGAGGTATATCGATTAGTGCGAAAGTGAATGGGTGAAGTATGCCGAACGGCATATTCACCCATTCATAAAAAAAAATAGAAAATCTGCTTTAGGGCCATCCGAAGAGGAACTTTCGTATGTCCCAATTTCGGAAAACAGATTTCTTTAGCGGGGATTGACAACGCTTTACGTGTGTACTTACGTGCATATATGTGCGATTCTTTATGACTGCGTTCATTTAAATGCTTCCCCCCACCCACTTTTATGTAAATTTTCGTGTGAGTTGGATTTTCCTGCGTATGTCCCCAACTGCGATTCACACGCACGTCCGTTAGGCACTTATGTGCGTATAGTCTACGTTAAGTACGTAAATAAAGTTACTACGCATGCGCAATTGATCTGATCCTAAAAATACGCACGCATCAACCCTCAAAAACGGATCGCTGAATACGACCCATAATTGACAGGCTCTAGGGGACTTGATGACATCAATTTCACCATCAGCTCTTGGGAGGGGCTTGATGACATTTGTATGAAGTCACTTCTATGGGCCTTTATTGGGAGGGTTGAATGCTCTCCCAAAGTCCAGGCAAGTTAGCCTCTTAGCGTTATGGGACTGGATCCAGACTCGTCACTTACGTATCGTGCTAGTGCACAAGCATGAGATTACCGGCACACATCATGAGCCTCAACAGCCAGACTTCTGTTTTGGAAGTCTTTGCGGCGTTGAGGTGTGATGGGGTTGCATGCACACAGTGTGTATGCACTGAACGCATTTTACGTGGAGCGAGTGTGTAAGTTTTAAGTTAGGGTCCCGTGCGTGCGAGTGAGGGGATGGGTCTCACCTCTCACACATATGGGTGTTAGGATCGCACGGTGATCTATCATCAGAACTCCGCTGCGGCTAGAGCTCCAACCGCAGCCATAACGGAACTAGTGAGAAGCCCATGGTGAGAGGACGGAGTACAAGGCTTGTTAGCAATCCCGGTATCAGTATTTTCCATGTGCGGGTTATTTATCCGGCACACACGTGATTCATTATATTGACAATTTGCCAATGTTATTAAACATATCAGTGCATCTGTGGCCATACCCATGTCAATGCCCATTTAGTTGCCACAGATAGAAATGCAATCAAAGGGCTGCGTTCCGAGATCCATCAGCGAAAAGTTCGCCATTATACACACGGACGTTGCAAGGCGACACCCATGACACCCCCTCACACGACGGGTTGTCCTTGACTTACGAGAGCCTCGTCCCCCCTTATCTTTACATGGGCATTTCCGTGCGTATAATACTTCCGTACGTGCGTATCTATCTAACCGCGCCCACACCGTGCCCACAAACTGTCATTTAAATGCCTCCCCCCCCCACCCACTTTCACATATGTGACTCCGGATGGATTATAACCACAACCCTCCGTACGTATTGTCTCACGTGCGATTCACAAGGCCCTGCCTAATGGACTTCTGTGCGGAAAATCAACATAGAAAGTGTAAATTTAGTTACTACGCACGCGCAGTTCATCAGATCCTAAAAATACGCACAGAGCTCGCCGCAAAAACGGTTCTCTGAATCCGGTCCAAATTTTTTTACATACAGACCAGACACAATTGTTTACGTAGGCAATTAAGACAGATTGTTTATATGCAATCTACGTAACAAAAAGATACGTAGATTACGTAAAAAAGATACTACGCATGCGCAGTATCAAATATCGGTAAACTCCGGACGTGTATGCAATACGTCCGGTGGTGTGAATCCCTGAGTGTGGGAATATTGGGGGAAAAAGTCAGCAAATGCTTGTAATCTTACAGCACATGTAGACTGTAATCATTGAGTGCCCTGACATCTGTTCCATTCTGATTACAGTTATCTGCATCCTTAGGCTGCATTTAGAGTTGAAAAGATGTTCATGCCTGCAAAAGCTCACAATACACTTGTGCACTTATTTCCCTACTTTAAAATGCCCATCACTTAATATATCTCCAACCTAAATGTCTGTAATGAGCACAAACCCTTATTGTTCTCCATTTACCTGCCCCTCATCCACAAGCCAAGATTAAGTTAACTCTAAATAGGAATTGCATTGTACGTGCGGTTCAGTACATTTTTGCTTTACACAAATGGACTAACACCAGAAATTGTAATAGGGTCCATTGTTTATCATCATCCCCATAAGCCATCCTTGGACATGGAAGATCATTCGTCTCGGTGAAGTCTACATCCTGATCCATAAAAATGACAGCTAAGTCACATGCTATAACAATGGCGGTATTATTGCAAGGTAATTACATCTATAATAAACGTGTTTCCTATATAAAAGGATCCTTTGTAAATGGTTATCACTCTGACATTGCTCAGAATGTTTGTAATGAATATGTTGCATTCAAGAAGTCGTTTACTATCGTGTTTCTCAATCCACGGTGATGAGTATATTACGTGTTACCTTCTTTAGAGCAATAGCACAGGGTCACTCAGTGGCCATACTATAAAGCATTCCGAAATTTTATAGGAAGTTTTGACATATTTTAAACTTTAATAAATATTCATCTACGTAAGATAAGATTTTATTTGCTTCCTATTTTAACAAATCAACCTTTCATTAACTGATGAGGATTCTTAAAAAAGGATCTATTTTTATCTATGTAGAATCTGAAGACTCTTAAATATTGACTTATTTCATTTTTTTGAATCAAGGGTAAACTGGCAGCACCATGCTTCACGGTAGGGATGGTATTGGCCTGGTGATGAGCAGTGCCTGGTTTCCTCCAAACATAACGCCTGGCATTCACGCCAAAGAGTGACGGTGTCTATATCATGGTTGCACGACTCTCCCGGAATGTACGGTAGTCTCCAGAAATGCGGGCATGTCTTCCGGGTGTCCTGCAAGAGCCAGGAAATCTCCAACAATGGGATTGAAGGCCTCAAATACCGCCCCCCCCCCTCTATCCAAACTATAAGCCCTAACGCTACTAAGAGTGTGACTTACTGTTACTAGGAATGTGTGGGACTTGATCTTTCAAGAGATGTGGCATTGATAAGCAGGGGACGGGGCTCCATGGCACAATTAACATAAAATCTTGTCATTGGGCTCCACCCCTATATAGTAATCTTTTTCTTCCGTCCGAGGTCTCCTGGAGAGGAGAACTGAGAAGTCGGCACCCTGGTATATATAGACACCAAGTACGATTGGATATTTTATATATGGAATTTCAATTACGTCAGTTCCAAAACGTTAAATGCATAAAAAAGCTGACAAATGCGACCAATTCCAGTCATCTGCTATTATAACAACATTGGGCCTGATCCAGACTTCAGGTCGGTTTACGCATGCAATCGTACACAAGAGGTAAGTACTGCTAACTATAATGCCCTAACCTCGCAGGCACGTAACTTAGCTGATTTACATGCTCAAAACCCTACCTTATCTTTTCCTTACGTATCTCTGGTCGTACATATCGCCTGGTCATACGTAATTGCCTGACCCAGCCCATACAGTACAATTTAAATGCCTCCCCCCACCCACAATGCGTATTTTCAGCTTGCTTAGGGATGTCACGCACTATCGTAAGGAGTTACATACGATCAGAGTTACGGTGCGCAGTTCATTCCCACAGCCAGATTTACCATGCAGCATGCATAAATTAGCTGTCGTTATTAAGTCTGGATCAGGCCCATTAAGTACATACAATCTATGGACGTCTCTGGGTCTATGCAAATCCACTCTGTTAGGAACCCAGTTTCAGCAATATTTACACAAACACCATGCACCCTTGACTCCAGTGAGTCTTGGAATGTGACTTCTGATCAAAGACAATATTGTTTATCTTAAACACACAATGTCTGTGTGCCGATAACGTGTATTATAACGTTAATGGGAGAGGTTATCAGTAACACAAGATAAGAAAGTATAATTAATAATCATGACTTAGGGAAAGTAAAGTAGCAGCACTGATAAAAAAAAAAACCCAAAAACATTTCAACTGTAAAACAGAAAATTTGACATTCAAGAAAGAAGATAGTACACACCTTGCAATATTTACAAATAGGACAAAAATTTACATTTCTGAATATTTTAATTTGGTTGTTTTTCATATTTGCCATTTTTGGTTTCTGTAACTGTTTATGAGTTTACTCCATTGTTTTTACAAAGGTTTATTTAGTGTTTCCTTAATCTCACAGATCACGTGCTACCATGGTAACAGTTGCACCAATGAAATATTGTTCTATGTTCATTATACTAATGGTGTTAGAGAATTGTCTCTTCAATTCATGGAAGATAACTGAAGGCACCTATTTTACTAGTTCTTTGTCATGCCAAAAAGACATCATATCAGTCAGTAAGTGATTGCTTGCACATTAGCTGTGCCTTAATATTTAAATGGCACATTGAAATTCTGCCTGTTCAGATAGAAAAACCATTCTCTTCTAAAGCTACACTATACAAAATAATGGAGACAGCGTTAGGTCGCTACACACTTCCCAATAATCGAGGAGGATCTCCCTACCACACTTCACCCATCCTAATAGAATTGGGTTATGAAATCTTATAGGAGCAGATCCAGTCCCTCCTTTTAGCGGTCCGATCGTGGCAGTAGCAGAGTTCCGAGATTGGTACAATGGATCCAGAGCTATGTTCACTAGCGTATTTACGCTAACCAGAGGCGTAAAAAAACCACAATTTTGTATATACTGCACATGCGCACGGCAGATGTTACGGCACGCAACTCTGAACGTACGTACCATCCTAGTATCAAGAGCGTAACTATGAATGAAGGGGTGTGCCTGTCATACGACACCCGTTATTTCACTTCGGAGGCGGCGTGAGGCATTAAAATTTTACAGTATAGCCGTGCTTAGACGCGTAAGTATGGGCAGCCATTACAGCCGACAGCAGTAACGCTTGGAAAAGTTAATGTAGGGTTTGGAAAGGGCAAAACAAAAATACATACGGCCGAGGGAAGTGCCTAGGGGAGTGCATAGTAATTACGATAGCGTAAATACGTGACGTGTTGTAACATAACTAGCCCGTAGGTCTGGATCTACCCCAATGTGAGATCCTAAGTCCTGTGCGGATGAGGGGGAAGGACACTCTCCTTGCAAGCACAGAGTTACGAGAGCTGACCCCTACCTTAACATTTCCACAACGTCCTCACTTAAAATGGCGACATTGCGGAAGTTAGGATCACACTTAAGGGTTAAACACAGCCTTTGCTGTATAGTAACTATACCTCCCCCTTCCCAGATTCGCATTCCATTACACGCCCTGTCCCATTACAGAACATTTGGATCTTGTGGATCCAGTTCAGTATAGGAATATTGTAAAGTGTGCATATCCACTCACAAAATACGGACATCAGTCGCTATCGGCCAGCGGAAAACAACCTTATTGTTGAAGCCTGGATCCGTTTCATAGTGTTTGGAACATTTTTTGGCCGATCAGCCAAAAATCAAACTGCTGACATTTAATTACGCAGTGTCACCTAAATGTGACAACTTTCTACTCAGTGGTTGGACACAAATTAATTTGTTCATAAAAAAATAGTTTTATGTACATTCTACAAGTCACAAAGTATAGACCCACAATGTTTATATATGTACAAAAATGTGCATTGTCAATTACCGTAAGTTATTTTCAAGATGGACACTTGAGAAACACCCTTATAATATCAGTCTGTGCCTAAATTACCAGATTGCTATTTAATGATAACCATAATGGAAACGATGGGAAAAAAATTTTGCACTCACTGCCGGTTTAAAACCACCAATTATTACGTTTTAGCTTTTTCGGAGCCTATTAAATTGCTGCCATTGACACCAAAAACAAATTGCTAGAAATATAATATATTCCTTAAAAATTGCAAGAATAATAAGTGCATTAATTATGATGTTATGCAAACTGGCCAGACTTTCTTAAAAAATAGATGTCTATGGCTGTGAAAAGGGTTGGAATTGCATCCATTTTGCAGGAACCACATTTGACCACAAAATACAGTTAAAGTACTTCCAACTCTGAACCAAACCCATAATAAACTTCACAGATACTGGAAATATTGGATCTACAAACCTTCTTACTCAACAACCGCTAGTATAATAGATCATTAGTATGTTAGCTATCAGGCCTGGCCTACCTGCTGCTCTCCAGGTGGTCTGAAACCACGACTCCCAGCATGCTTTGTCAGGTATCAGCTAGGTCCATGCTGTCAAAGCATGCTGGGACTCGTAGTTTCACACCTGAGAGTCGCAGATTGGACAGACCTGTTGTATAGCCAGGAAGTAAAAGTCATTACCCGGGGAGTGGAAATTGTTTGGATAAAATGTACACATTCACTGATCTGATTATATGCTGTCTCACTATTAATCATCTGCCCGCAGGCAGTACGAGTTGATCACAGATCAAATGGATTATAGCATGTCGGGTCTATCATCCAATCCTTATTATGTGGGTGTTACTACTAGAATATAGAACAGACGGCTCATGGGTCAGAGGGGTCTAAGGACCAAGTAAAATACTCCTGAGAGCAGATTCAGTATAAATTTACTGTATGCAGCCAAAGAAATTGTTGTCAGCAGCAGGTAAGGCACAGCTTACAGGAACCACCACACTATTTGGTCTGATTTTTGCATAAACTCTATTTACAATGGACTGCATTATTATCCTGCATGTTGGTGTTTCCTGCAACATCTGCAGCTTATGTACCAGTGTACAGATTTGATAAACCTGGGTGCAAAGGCTGCAGCAGACAGATGCACACCTTGTAGCAATACAGAGAGGCACTGTACACTTTCTCACACAGGCTGGGTACACATCCATACAGGCTTCCAGCTGGCCCTGCCCTGCTATGTGTACAGGAATTACATCAGGCAGCCCCAAAAAAATCCCCATTACACAAATACACTCAAAGTGCATATATGAAAATGATCCAAAATAAATAACCAAATCATCTTTCCTGTTATACACCATTCGCATCACTACCAAAAAGCCGGGTAAATCCGGGTTATTGCGGGTTACTACCCGAGTTGAGGTCTTCTTGAGTCTAATGACCCAGGAATTGGACCCGGAAGAAAAAAAAGTTCTGACCCGGGTAGGGATGCATGCAAAAAAAAAAAACCCGGTCGGAGGGGTTTGTTTATTGCTATGGGTATGGGGCCGTATTCAGATCTAATAATGGCAGGACACTTACGCATGCGCCCTCCAGATGTTACGCTAGCGTAGCAGCAATCGGACGGAACTTAAGCCTGCCTTAACCGCACGCCGCAGTTAAGGCAGGCTTATGGCAGCATAAGCTCCCATAAAGCCCGCACGACAGAGGGGAGTGACAGGGGGTGTGCACTCCCCTCTGTCTCGCGTAATTTCAGACCCCGCACGCACAGAAAGCATGCGGGGGTCTGAATCCGGTCCATGGTCTGTAACCCTGGGATGATCTGTTAGACAAGGCAATATCGTTATAAAGCTTATTTATGCACGTTTTTTGTTGATCCGATGTGTAAACATTTAGGTAAGGTCCTGTTGTTGGAAGCCCCAGACATGCGAGGGAAGTAGTCTTCCCCCTCGTTTAAGGAACTGAGGACGGCGATCTGCCTAGCAACCCCACTACCTCCGAGATTGGTGCTCTGACCGCGGCGGCCGCAGAGTGTGGATCCGGACCAGGGTTGGAACGTGACAGGATTGGGCCCCATAGCAAGAAGGTTTTACCCATGTCTGGATCGGCAGAGATGTGGTATTTGTGGGGCGGAGCTGGCTGGCCTGTCTGCATAAAAGAAGCTGTCAGAGGCTGAGAGCTTAAAACAGCGCTTGGCCCTCTATGTATGAGTGCTGAGCGCTACAACTCTGTACATACATACACTCATACATGGAGCGCCAAGTGCTGTTTTAGCGGCCTGTCAGCGTGAAAGAAGCGCTCAACGCTCCATATATGATCTTGCTTACAGTACAGGGGGAGCAGCTGCCATGGGCCCTCCTCTTTCCCAGGCCCCGTTCCAGCCACACCCCTTGCACCTCCTGTAGTTACTTCCCAGAGGAAGTATTTCCTGCACCCAAACACTTGTAGCCTTGTAAAAGAGGTAGTGCCAAACGCTGTTTTAAGCTGTCAGCCACTGACAGCCTACTTACATTGTAGGGGGCAGCTGCTGCCACAGGTTCCACCTTTCCTTCACTCCTGACTCAGACTCTTATTTTCATTTTTGCCTAATATTAATCTGTGTTTCTGACCCAGAGTGTTAAAACCAGGTTTACAAAAATGCTTTGTCTCCCCTCTCTGGAGCCTGCAAGCTGTATCTCCACTCTGGGATCTAAATAGAAACAAATAAAAAAAACTCCACACTCTTTTATATATATAT
>WWET01002964.1:86240-115436 GCA_011038615.1 Limnodynastes dumerilii | reverse complement strand
ATGTTACGCTGAGCGCTACAGCGCTCAGTGTAACATCGTAGCTCTGGATCAGGCCCATGTACACTATATTATCCCTGCACAAAATGCCATGAATCCACCAACCTCTCCCTCAATCCTTGATCATTTCTGTGTATTGTGCTGTGATGTCTGCCTAACATACAATCTAATGTTTCAGAATGTGATTCAACAGTTAACTAATTGGAAGTAAGATTTGGCCCTAAGTTTTCCTCTTTCTATTAAATGCTATTTGTAAGATCATGTATATGCAGAAATTCTGCAGTCATTTGGATCATAAATCTCTAAATAAAACACCTTTAATGCACAGAGGGTTGCTCAGGGTAAATATGCCTTTGTGTTACAGCCCTAGGACCTATTTATTGATATAATACATTATCTGATAAAACCCATTGCCAATTACTACTAGATGGAATTGTGTTAAACAAAAATATAAATAAAATACATATAATAAAGCTTCGGATCCTGGTGGAGTCTGACTGTTTGCATAATAAAATATAAAGCGTGTCATGTAACCACAAGTGAATGTCTTGAAGCTGAGAACACAGGAAATCAGTGTATGCTGCATGGGAGACACAAGACCTAAATGGCCTTTAATACTGGTGGTTTAACGCTTCACATGCCAGCAGCGTTATCGTCTCCTTAACAAGCACAGCGCGTCCCTGCTTTAGCAGGCTATAAAAACTGAAAAACCTCATAGGTATATTATATTTCCAGACGAGCCAGGATTTAGGCTTCTGCCCACTCCTCCTGGTGTGATGGAAAAACATTATTGTTAAGGAGGAGTGAAGGACACAGCACCATAGAGCGCGTGTAATCTAACAATGCCCGCTTGTGCTTGTGCATTATAGAAACATAGAGTGTGATGGCAGATAGGTCACGTGACCCATCCAGTCGGCCCAATTTTATTTAAACCATGCTGACCCTAGACCCTATTTGACCCTCAATTTAGTTTAAGACTTAGGATATCCTTATATTTATCCCAGGCATGTTTACACTGTTCTACTGTGTTACCTCTAACACCTCAGAGGTTATTCCACACATTTGCACTGAACCCACCACCCTCCAGTTTGTACTCATGTCCTTGTGTTCTAATACACCTCTTCCTTTGAAGAATACCCCCCTCCTGTATGTGAAATCTGCCATCATATCCCCCCCTGTCTCTTCTCTGCTCCAATCTGTACATGATTACTTCCACTAGTCTTTCTTTGTTGTTTGACACAGACCAAGCATCATTTTAGTTTCTCTTCTTTATGTCTTTCTGGAGATACGGCCTCCAGAGCTGATCACAGTGTTCCAGGGTAGGCCGCACCAATGACCTATAAAGTGACATCACTACTTCTCTCTTCCTGCTACTAATTCCTCTTCCTATACAACCAAGCATCTGACTTGTACTTCTCATTGTAGTGCCTTTGGGCCTGATCCAGACCTACGCCAGCTGTCGCTAGGACGGCGGGCGTAAGATCGTCTGAAAAGACGATCTGCGCATGCGCCGGGCAGATATTGCTCGGCGTAGCTACGGCAAGGCCCGATCGTAGGAACAGCGTAGGGATGATGGAGGGGGCGTCCCCCTAGCGTCCCTACGTTAAGGTTAGTGAAGGTATGCGGGGGGAGGTGATATAATGAGGGAGAGAGGGAGGGCTTAGCTCTTTCTTTGTTGTTTGACACAGACCAAGCATCATTTTAGTTTCTCTTCTTTATGTCTTTCTGGAGATACGGCCTCCAGAACTGAACACAGTATTCCAGGTGAGGCCGCACCAATGACCTATAAAGGGGCATCACTACTTCTCTCTTCCTGCTACTAATTCCTCTCCCTATGGAACCATGCACCTGACTTGTATTTCTCATTGTAGTGCCGTTGAGTGCATGATTTTGTATTGTTTGGCATTAAACTGCAGTTGACTATTCCTCCAGTCTGTCTTGATCATCAGTCATGACTTAGACTTCACCCCAATGTTAACACTGTCAGAGAGAAGCGTTGACCAAGGGTGGTGTCAAACAGACATACTGAGCAGTGGTGAAACTGGTGAGCTGTCGCGAGATGATGACATCATCCTGTGCGACTTTCACTATATCACCACTCCGCAGGCCCTCCTCCTCATGGACCACTCCTCGGATCAGTGCAGACCCCCCGAGTCACCGCGGATGACCTGTTTCCAGCCTTACAACGACATGAATTCAGTGCTGATAGGTGGAAGTAAAGAGGAAATGTCAATGAGCAGAAATCATTGCCTCACCGCTTAATTGGTCCCATATGGTGTGAGCTGAGTTTCCTTCTACTTTAACCCAGTGATGGACAACATCAACCACCTCTGCAAACAATATACTTCATCAAAGAAACACCTATACAGCAGATGTCTTAGCCAAGTGTTACAAGCTTTAACAAACATGCCTGACCTCAACACAGAAAGTAGCGGATGGTTAAGAGGGCCACATGCAGCCTTGGTAACACAGAACCATAAACACCGCTACTGGGACTTGTCCGCGTCTGTCCTCATTTTAAGTGAGAATGGATTGAACATTTTTTGGTACGAGTCAGGGATCTGAAGTACCAATATTTACACTTTGGAACGCAGCTGATTACGCTACGTTCCACGCAGCCTCTTCATGGGGGGGGGGCTGGCCCACTCGCCAGGCGTATGAGATTTGCATAGAGGGTGGGCATAGGTATTTAAATTGTGCAGCAGTGGCTCAGCAGAGCCCTTGTGTACAAGGAGAGGCATGCCAAATACTGAAGGCCATAGAAATTCATTCCGCACGCAGGAGTGCAGGGGGGAGCACCCACATTCCCGCGTGAGAAAGTTTGGATCCCAAAATCCTAGACCAGGTCCATGGTTACCAACTATATATTTATCCGCTTGAATAACGATTATTATTTTATTATGATTGCTGCGTTAATCTATTTTCTCTTAATTTATTTTTTGCTTTTGTATTCACAGTTTTTCAATTATTACATCGAAAACAAAACACCAATACAGACACAACCCCTAATACCACAAAAAGTTACACACAACCTTACTTCAGAGACATACAACAAACCCCCCTTATTTTAAAGAATAACGGGCCGGTCCAGAGGCGGACGCAAATCAGCACGCATGTGCACTTGTAAAAGTGGGGCGGACAGGCTGCGTGCGAGAAACGGTACCTCTGAATTACGCTCAGATCTGATTCAGATGCAACTGCGCGCTCTTCAGTATCTCCGTATCATAGTATCAAAAAATATAAAATATCTATAGGTGTGGTGCTATATATAAGAAATGCCGCTTTTCATTATATATGTGTATGGTGGTACATACATAATTATTATTATTATATAAGTTTATATGGTACCACTCAGCTAGTGCTGTGTATAAGATACCCTATATCTAGTTATATATGTGTATGCATATACACTATATCTAGTGTATGTGTGTATGTGTATATATATAAATATGCACATGTATGTGTGGTACCTGTTATGGTGTATAATATTAGCTATCTAATGCGTTAAGATATTTATTAAGACTTGTAACCAGGTAACTTTGCAACTTATCAAGATCCCAGACAGAAAATATAAATGGTTAGATGATAAATGCATTTCTTATGCAGACGGCCTGGAATTTTATGTGATATCTGGTGATCTTCTCAGTACACATTACATTACAGGATATGATTACCTCTTACTGGATCTCTAATATACAGTAATCTTTACACATCAGGTTATCTATAAAGGATCAGACAGTGCTGGTTCTTTATAATATATAGTGATCTCCTGAGAGCAGATTATCAGGACAGGATCAGACAGTGCTGTTATTCTGTATAATATATTGTGATCTCCTGGCTACAGATTATCAGGATAGGATCAGACAGTGCTGGTTCTGTATAATATATAGTGATCTCCTGAGAGCAGATTATCAGGACAGGATCAGACAGTGCTGTTATTCTGTATAATATATAGTGATCTCCTGAGTGCAGTTTATCAGGACAGGCTCAGACAGTGCTTGTTGTGTATAAAATATAGTGATCTCCAGGCTGCATATATTATCAGGACAGGCTCAAGACAGTGCTGGTTCTGTATAATATATAGTGATCTCCTGAGAGCAGATTATCAGGACAGACTCAGACAGTGCTGGTTCTGTATAATATATAGTGATCTCCTGAGAACAGATTATCAGGACAGGCTCAGATAGTGCTGGTTGTGTATAATATATAGTGATCTCCTGAGTGCATATCATCAGGACAGGCTCAGGCAGTGCTGGTTCTGTAGAATATAATGTAATCTCCTGGGTGCATATCATCAGGACAGGCTCAGACAGTTCTGGCTTCTATTTAAAATAGATTTCCTGGCTGTTATCAAGGCTGGTCATTCTGGATACATATTTAATACTCTGTGACTTCTGGAAGCCAGATTATATGCGAAACGCGGAAGTATCTATTTTCAGAAGATCTATCCTCATTAAATTAAACCACAGTAGATTAACACATTATTCCGGAAAAGTAAAAAATGTATTTTAAATGTCCATAATAATGTAGTTATGATTGTGTTACATTAGCTGTCAAAAACCAGGTAACTTTGTGTCACTTTTGTTAAATATTCAGTGTGCTATAATAAGGTTAATATGTCTGAATATAGGATTTTACAATTTGGAAATAAAACCATGTTTTAGTTTAAAGCTTATAGCAGACAGTCCTATGTGCATTCACCTGTACTGCAAGGCTTAATATTAATGCTCACACTATAAGATGATTTATTATTTACCTTTAAGCTGATCAGCGGCTACTATCTGGCCAACGCGTTCCACCACCAAGCTGTCTTCCATCAGGTAGCGATCATCCAGATACTTAGCGGTTTTCTCTGAAATGTGAACTTTGCCGGCAACTCCCAGCTGCTCCATAAGATTGGCAAGGTTGACGTCATTTGACCACACATCAAACTTGAACCTTCTCATCCCAAGAATGCCACACAGGACCGTGCCAGTGTGTACTCCAACACGCATATTCACCATCTCTTTCTTTTCCTGGCAGAACTGCTCAATGGCCTCAATCATGCCAAGGCCCATCTCAATGCAGCAGTAAGCATGGTCCGTCCGTGGCTCGGGGCAACCCGCCACGCAATAATAGCAGTCACCCAGGGTGCTGATCTTCTCACACTTGGTCTCCTCACAGAGCCGGTCGAAACGTCCAAACAGGTCATTGAGTAGTCCCACCAGGGCGTGGGCAGACTTGTTGGCGCTCATCTTGGTGAAGCCTACGATATCCGCAAAAAGTATGCTCACTTGCTCTATCCTTTGCATTTTGAAGGGCCTGAAGACTATGGGTGTCTTTTGGATCGAAGACTTCTTTTTGCGACTCTTGGGGCTGGAGGCCGAGTGACGCTTGACGGAGTTTTCGCTCTCGTCATCGCCCTGTTTCATTAAGTCGTCGGCAATAATCCTCGGCATGACAGAGTGAATCATCCTTTCCTTCAAGGCCTTCTCTACTTCCAGGTCTTTACCATGCATGATGGACTGACCAACTTTCAAGAAGGTGCTTCGGGATCTGACCTCGGACATTATGAAGAGGTGGACCCCTATAGCATGTATGCATACGTGTAACAACGCCTTGCTTAGTAGTTCCCAGTGAGCCATCCTGCCCGCCAAAGGAGCGAAACACCCTTCATCGCGAAAATGGTACCCAAAGGTCTCAAAAAGGACAGAGTATGCCACCCCAAGGCAGGCACTGAGGTACAGGGGCAAGTGCATGACGGTGTACAGCAGAAGCAGAACCTCCACACATATGGAAAAGCTGCCGATTTGGGATAGGCAAGAAGTGGAGCCCGTAGACGAGAAGGAGCTGAAGTTTGAGAATTCATCGTTAGACGTTTCAGGGGTCAAGACCTGAAACTGCGAGGCCAAAGTCAAAGCAAAGACCAGCAAGGTGACGAAGAGGGAGACTGCCGTGCAGTGGCGGGCGTAAGGCTTGGTGAAGGTAAAGATAAAGAAGCCTAGGCACACCACCAGGAAGCACAGGGTCGGCACGAGGTGGCCAATCAGTTTGGACCTCGTATGGACGCCAAAGTAGACGCTCCACAGGAGCGCAGACACCGAGAGGTACAGAAGAGCGTAGCGAAACCTGCGCTGTGTTTGCGGGAAGCATCTCTCCACGCAGGCTTCCTCCAGGTTACTGGAATCAAATTTCGGGTTCCACCAGTTGGATGTGGACCTTTCGAAAAGCTGAGGAAGCCTCTTCTGCCTCCGAGCTCCCCCCGAACCCCCACCTTTCTTCACGCCAGACTCCCCAGAGCTGCAGCTGGAGGAAATACTGTACTTGCAGCGTCTGGAGGCCCCTTGGCTTTGCTGCCTGTTAATTTTCACCGTTACACTGCTACAGTCCCCACTGCCGTCACACCTCACCTCCGTATGATGTAGCAGCTGCTGGTTCACAGGGGAAGCCATGGTATCGATGTATAGTTGTGCCTGGGACGTTCCTATTTGTCCTACCTTACCACTAACACTGCACCCCCCCCTCCTCCTCTCCTGCTGTCGAACTACCCTTTAGCTACAGACTAACAGAAGGGATCTGACAGCTTCCAGCCTGCCCCTTGCAGCATGCACTGTCACTTCCATGCAAAGTAACCTGTGTCCTCTCCTTGCACAGGCAGCTCAGTACAGTCATTCAGGAAGGGTGCACAGATCTCCAGAGTAAGGCAATGCAGTCCATACATTGACATGTACATTTAGTACATCAGAGGCACCAGATGAGACTGGGAAACCTGCAGCCTACCAGCTCCCTCCTCTCTTTCCTTCTGTAAATATTTAGGGACTGCTCACTCAGTGTTGTAAGCCCTGAGGGAGAAAATAATATATATATTCCATCAACTCTGGGGGGCCCCATCTTTCATGGGAGAAAGATCCAGTAATCCTAGGAGAGTGTGACAGCCAATGTCACTGCAGGGATACAATCATAGATGCCCATTCCACTTTGATCCTTGTTTTGGGGGTGCTTTTTTTCCCCCCAATGCTGGGTGTTTAGTGCAATCCTTGCTGTGGGTCCTTGTTCAGGTGATGTCTTTGCAGAGGGAATCTGGGGGGTGGATTAGCTGCTTCCTTTTCAGCCTCTGTATTTCCAGCAGGTAAGGGTGCCCCTCTGTATGTGGGTAGGGGTACATAGAGTGGGTATGTGAGGATCTGGCTCTCCTACCCCAGCCATGAGGGGCCTCACAGCAGCACACAGACAGGCCCGCGCTCTCTCTCTCTTCTCTCTTCTCCTCTCTCTCTCTCTTTCCTGGCTGCTTTTCCTATGCTGGGCTGAGCAGGGAGAGGAGGAGGAGAGACAGAAGGGGGGGCAGGCAGAGAGCAGAGGGAGGGGAGAGAGAGAGAGAGAGAGATGGGAAAAGGGGTAGAGACTGAGGGAAGGAGCCACAGTTATGGGATTTCAAGGGGAGAAAAGGGTGGATAGGGAGAGAATGGAGCTGATGCAGGAGGAGAGTCTGTACAGGCAGCAGCAAGCGATGAATTGCACAGTCATTAGTCTTCCTTATATGCTGTGTTACACAGTCATTCCTGTCTGGGAAGATGATGTGGATCATTCCCCAGCACTGTCTCCCATTCCTATGATTTCATCCAGCAGGCGCTCAGTCTCTCCAGTGCGTCTGCCAGTCCCTGTTATCCCGGCATGCAGGGGCCCATGTATTGCTAATCTACGTTTAACCCTGTAAATGACCGCTTACATCTATATGTATATTGTTACTATTGTTTATATTCTTATTTTATTCTGTTATTCTTTCACTTTCTTGACATACAGAATGATAACAATTATTATTATGATTATTGGGTGTATTCAGAGTGAGTTAGGTGCGGACTGAACCGCAGCTAACTCACTGGTGAAGCCCCTACCCCGACCCCCGTTTTTAGGTACCTTATGCCATAGGGCTCCCTTATCTAACCATGCTTTTTAAGAAGGAAACTACACACGGACAATGCCTCCCCCCCTCTGCCCTCCCACTTCTACCTAAACACCCCCCGAGGCGACATTACGCCACCTCGTTCTAACTAAATTACCCCGTGCGGTCTTTAAAGACCTCATTGGTACATAGATTGCGTACATTACCTACTACATATGCATAGTAATTTCCCAAATCTATGCACCTAGGAAGCCGAAGCTTCTTAGGTGTGAATACAGCCCATTATTATTATTACGATTATTCATATTCTGATTATTATTATTGGGCTGGATCCTGATTTAGGAATTCTATGCGAGCGATCCTAATTTGCATAAGTGCAAGAGGAGAACACACTTATGGCTTTCCGCCAGCAGGATCCTCCCTTAACATTTTACGCCCCTTAAAATGGTGCCGGTGCATACATTAGGATCGTATGTAAGCCCTTGCTGTACGATTTCAATGCCCAGTCTCCCACCATGCACACACATGCATTGAACATGGGGTCCTGTAATGCTTCTTCCTTTCCCTGTGCCGAACCAACTTCCGGCACGGAACTGTCTCTGGTGCGTGCCGCAGGCGCATATAAAGAATGTGTCCGTTTTACCGCACACAGATCCCGGAAAGCGGCCACTACTGTAACATCGGCATCAGGTCCATTATGATTATTACTGTTATTGAAAATTCACAATATTCAAACTTTATATAAACGAAATAATTAAGCTACAATGTGACCACGGTAAACGGGTTTGATCAGAAATGACTGTATGTTATCCACGGATTACAGAATGTGTGTTTGCAGAGGAAGCGTCGTGCATACCCCGTGTAAATAGCATGCCAAAACATGTCAACTCTTTTCACGTTTCTCAGCTAATCCTCTCCAACAGTGCCAAATTTCTCATTAGACAAGTGCAGGGCCGCCAACAGCGGGTGTGGCAGGTATTAATAGTTACTTGGGCCCTGCCATGTCTAGGGGCCCGGACTGGTGGCTGAGTTGCTGCCTCTTCAACCTCTGTCATTTTATCATTTCTGTTGGCTGCACAGAATCGATCTTTTCCTGTTCCTGTATGACTGGTGCTGCGGAGCTCTTGCATCCATCTTGATATGTCATCAGACACATGCTGCCGTTGAGCCCAGGCACTGAGGAGAGATTTGCCACTATGAAGGAGAAGACAGAGGTCTAAGGTGCTCCGTGAAGCACAAGTGCTCGGCAATGATATTGCCATTCCGCTTGGTGCCTATGTAGGGGCTAGGTGAATATATGTTTAGTGCTTCGTGATGAATATCTCTCCTGAAAAGTGCTCCGTGACTGGAGAAGTTTGGGAACTGCTGGTAAAGGGAAATGGGTTTGGGTCTTGGGTGCATTACTATAGGGCAGTGTTGGCTAACCAGTGGCCCTCCAGGTGTTATGAAACTACAATTCCCAGCATGCTTTATCATTATTAAGGAATGTAGACGGGGGGAGACATTTAAATTGTACAGTATGGGCGTGCTTAGCCCGGTACGAACAGCGCGTCACTACGAAAATATGTACGAACACATGGAAAAGTTAGGGTAGGGTTCGGCAACACATGGAAAAGTTAGGGTAGGGTTCGGCGGGCGTAATGAAAGGAAGGTAAGGGGAGTGTCCGCTCTCATGCCTAGGTCTGGATCAGGCCCTTTGGAAGTAGATCCAGAACAACATCCGCTAGTGAATTTACGCTAGCCGGTAGCGTAAATTCACACAGTACTTACGGCGCATGCGCACACAAGCTGTTACGCCACATAAGGCATAGCGTAAGGGGCAGTCACGTATCAGTAGCGTATCAACTTACAAAGGGGAGCGTGCCAGCCATACGCCACCGGTATTTACGCTTCGAAGGCGGGGTGAAACATGTAAATCGTACAGTATGGGCGTGCTCAGCAGCATAGCTACGTGTGGGAAATACGTCCACTAGTGGTTATACAGCGCAAAGTTAAGGTAGGGTATGGAAAGCATAAGGCGCCTAAAATACGTACATGAGAGGGGTGTGCAGCGAATGTACGCTAGCGTAAGAACGCAGTGTAGTAAAAGCGTAGCCCTGGCCCTTTATCTCTTATGCAGCCGGTATCGGCGGTAGGATGTGCTGTTGGTGAGCTGTAGCGGGTTGCAGAACAGCGCGATGATGAGCAGGGAAGGCGTTCAGTGCGCGTCAATACCCTGTGAATCACAACTGCGTATGTGATGTTATGGGTGGCTTCACATGAGGGGGGTGGGGCTATTGCAGCCCGTGTCCTGGGACCCAATACTCTTGCTGGTGGCCCTGCCTATGCACACACTTCTCTTCCATTACAGATTTATATCCTCCAGATCCGTTACGGATGTCTGGAAGGGTTTCCGATGGCGGAATGGGGCAGGACGCGTGCAGTGTGTGCGCAAAGTGGAAGGTGTTTAAATGATGCAGCAGGGGGGATGGTGTAGAAATATTAGGGTCCCTGCCCCCCCTTCACCCTCGCAGGAGTAGGATGCACTACAGTAAGTAACATGGGGTTAAAGAGGTGCAACGCCATTGCTGTATGGGGGAGGGGGGGCATACGTAAAAATCCTAATAAGCATCTATGTAGCGAGGCCCGAAAGTCTTCTTGGCGTCTCTGGGCAGGCGCCGCTCTTGTTACGATCGACCAGGCGCAGCGAGAGTAGAGCGTTACTCAACTGCAGACATTTCACAAGTGACAGACTGGAATAAATAGCCACCAAGGGCCGTATTCACAGATCCGTTTTTGCGGCGGATTGCGTGCGTATTTTTAGGAACGTATTAATGCGTAGTAACGTTTTCCACGCAAATTACGTAGTACTTACGCACAGACTTGTGAATCGCACTTAGGGACATAGGTACGGAGGGGCGTGGTTTTTATCCGGACGGTAGAAATGACGTGAAAGTGGGCGGGGAGAAGCATTTGAGGGTGCGGTTAAATAAATACGCACACACATACTTAAGTGACATATGTGCGTAAGTACACAAGTAGAGTGAAGGGTGTTCTATGGAGGCGGAAGTCACCGAAAACCCGTCCGGCCGAGGGGAGTGTTATGGGTAGAAAGAGATAATATACGCGCATAAGTATGAGGGTATATAGTAGGGGGTATTCAGGCGCTAAGGGTCATAACTGAGAGTAAGGTGCCAGTGGAGAAAAAACCTTCTTATGTGCAATAAACCTTATATTGGAGGTGTATTTAGGTCCAGAGTAAATGTATAAGTCCCATAAGGTTCCATTTAGATGTTCCAGTAGATGATCCTTAGCTCCAGGACAGAATAGAACGTGGGGGGTAAAATCAAAAAAACCTTTAATTAATCCAAAATCCAAAAAAGAACCACAATACAAAATGAAACAGGACATCATACCGGGGCCAGATGAAAGCTGCGACCGCGAGAGGTGTTTTCACCGCCAGATGGAAATGCCCGGGTGCGGCATCCTCACCAACCTGGTCCCTGGGAGATGACACCCTGTGTTGGAGACCGGCTGCTCACGCGTTTCAAGCTCTCCTGAGCTCTTTCTCAAAGTCAATCAGAGTGTTATGGGTGTTGCCTTTCTATGTGTGTGCGTACAAACGCGCACTTAGTAAATACGGATCTGTGAATACAGCCCCGACTTCCTATCACTTGGTCCTAGGTCCAGAGTCACAGTTACGTAGTTTTCATCTTACGTACGTTGTTTTAAGAATTGAGCTACTGCGCATGCGTGGTAGGTTATTTACACTATCTACGTAACGTTTCTGTACGTAGATTGCGTAAGCGCGGTCTTTACACAATCTACATACAGAAATGGTACGTAGATAGCATAAATAAGCTACTACGGATACCACGCATGCGCAGTAGCTCAATTCTTAAAACAACTTACGTAAGACGCAAACTAGGTAACGGTGACTCCGGACCATGGTCCTTCTCATCTGCTTTGCACAGTTATTATTCCGCCAGAAGCCTCTGTGTGAAGATCCAATTATTGCAATGATAAAAACGAGTGGGAAAGGCAGTAACAAACAATCAGCCTGCAAAATATCAAACTGGCAGGTGAACGACCTTTAAATTTAGATGAGACAGGACTGTGTGATCACGGCCTTATAATCTGCTGTCATTAGTTTAATAGGCATCGTAAAACTCCACGCTGTCTAATACATTCCTGAGTCCCGTGTCATAACATCATTTATAATGCCGTTGTTCCTTCACATCCAGAGACACAGACAATGAATAGCTACAGAAACATAACTAGCTCACTAATACCCAACCATTATGGGTGCTATAGGCACCAATCAGCCGCTCTGTTCCATGCAAGGAGATGCTGTCACACATATATTTTATTGGTGTAATAAGGTTTGCAATTAAAGGCAGTTCCCCCCCTTGTGTCAATTATTTAACTGGGTGTTAAGGTTTGCAAACATCCTGACTTTCACTGCACAGATGCTATAAATGGCATGTGCTACACTATTATCTCATTTTCATTCACGGCAGTAACTAATACAACGAAAAATCAGCATCCTTTATTGATAAGGTGCCACAAAACTGAGCAGCACAGGTCAGAGAGGCCTTTGCTCACAAGAGCTCACAATCTAGTGTCGGGTTTTTGGTGACAAAACATCAAGGGCTAGATTTACTAAGCTGCAGAAAAGGAAAAGTGGGGATGTTGCCCATAGCAACCGATCAGATTGTAGCTATCACTTTTCCTATTATATACTAGAGAATGGCTGCTAGAATCTGATTGGTTGCCATGGGCAACATCTCTATTTTTACTTTTCTGCAGTTTAGTAAATTTAATAATAAAAAAAAGCATCAGTGAGACCTTGCTATGTATCAGTTACAGAGATTTCCTGCTTACTTCTGTTGCAGTGAAAAGGCTGTGAAATCTAATGATTTCTGTGATAAAATAAATAGTTATAAGTAGACAGGTTAGAATCACCTAGAGAGAGAGACAGTCATTAACACAGACAGGGAAATCCCTCTTTAAAATTTTTGGGCTTTTACAAGCCAACAAGTTCTTGAGCGTAGGAACCTCAGGGGCGTAATTACGGGTGTGGATCTGTGGTTAGAATGGGGCTTTTTTTTTAAAAAAAAAGGACGTTTTCTCCCAGCCAGTTCCGAACTGGATCTTAAATCGATTGCTTCTATCATCCTCGAGGAGAAGCAATCAATCACCCATGCAGCGATGTATGGCTAAGTATTTATCATACCCCAACCCTTATCCTAATGCTTACCCTCATCCTCCCCTTCCATTACCCTGACCCTGAGCCTCTTCTCCCTGCAGCCTGACCCTAAGACTCTCATCCCCGCAGACTAACCCTAAAACTCTCTTCCCCACAGCCTGACCCTAAGACTCTCTTCCCCGCAGCCTAACCCTAAGACTCTCTTTCCCGCAGCCTAACCCTAAGACTCTTCCCTGCAGCCTGACCCTAAGACTCTCTTCCCCGCAGCTTAACCCTAAGACTCTCTTTCCCGCAGCCTAACCCTAAGACTCTCTTCCCCACAGCCTGACCCCAAGACTCTCTTCCCCACAGCCTGACCCTAAGACTCTCTTCCCCACAGCCTTACCTTAAGACTCTTCCCTGCAGCCTGACCCTAGGACTCTCATACCCGCAGCCTAACCCTAAGACTTTCTTCCATGCAGCCTAACCTTAAGACTCTTCCCTGCATCCTGACCCTAAGACTCTCTTTTTCGCAGCTAAAACCCTAAGGCTCCCTTCCCTGCAGCCTGACCCTAAGATTCTCTTCCACGTAGCCTAACCCTAAGAATCTCTTTCCTGCAGCCTAACCCTACAACTCCCATTCATTTGTAAAAGTTTCTGATCAGTACCATTTTCAAAATAGAGACAGCCAAAAATGAGCTATCGTCTGTCTGTATTTCTAAAATGGAATTTTCGAGCCAGCAAATGCATCCCCGTAGGTGTAGCTGGAACTACATGTATGAGTGTATGTATGTATAGCTCAGCACTCATACATGGAGTGCTGAGCACTGTTGTAAGCTGTCATCCTCTGACAGCTTCTATAAGGCAGCGGTCCCACCTAGCCACGCCCCCAGTCCCGTTTGCTCTGCCTGGTCCCGCCTACCCAGACTCTGGTGCCACCTTCTTGCTATGGAACTCGAGTCTGTCACCTTCCGCCGCTGCTTACGCCTATGGTTTTTGTATTTGCTTAGTGGTTAAAGAGCATTGATTTAACTAAGGAAATGGCAGCGGACCCTGGTTCTAATTACAGCATTGTCGTCTTCCCATCTACATGTGCTAATATTTCAAATGAAGACATACGTCTGAACTCAATACTGTTGAACCATCCTTCCAATTTTTATTAAATTTGGCTTTGCCCTAACAAACTCTTTGGGCCTCATTGAAAGTTTTGCAGCGGATGTGCAATTGGAGAAGATGGGATACAGTTGAATTGGTGCATGAGAATATACTGCCTGCTTTTTACATATGGTATAGTATAAAGATACACGCTAGCTTTAATTAAATGCTCTTATGTTGAGTCCAGCTAGAATGGGGCAGATCCAGAGCTACGCTGTGATGTATTTCATAAGTACGTCCAGCGTAGCTCAAAGGCACTTCCCCCGGACACTCCCCCTGTCCCGGCATACTTACCCACTGTTACGCCGGCTGAAGGCTACCTTAACTTCAGCCGGGGTAACAGTGGGTAAGTACGCCGGGAATCTATTCGTAACCCCCTAGCCCAGCCCTCCCTTCCTAATTTCCCTCCCTACCCCCGCCTACCTATCGTAACCACAGCGTAGTTACAGTGCAGCATGCCCCTTCATCCATAACTACGCTGTAGTTACAGACGCCAGATCCACGTCACCCAGAGCCATGGGTTACGCAGAGCAACATCTGTCCGGCGCATGTGCAGAACGGCCGCCGTAAAAACGACAGCGGTCGTAGGTCTGAATGTGCCCCAATGTTCCTTACTCCCTTACATTGATTTATCTATAATGCGTACCCCATGGCACATACTAAAATCTATGTATGCACAGCAAGTATGCATATAAGCTGGCCGGCTCACATGCTTTTTAAAAAACAGTGCTGCAAGGGGGAGGGGGGTGATTACTTAACAAGCGTTATAACAAGACTGGGTGGGTAAGAGGGCCCTGCTCGCAAGCTTACACTCTATAGGACATTGAGGGTGGATACATAAGGACAAGTGCTGTATATCACACAATGGAGCAGCCAGGTTGTATGGTAATCCTTTGCCTACAACACTGTTTAACATGGTAATGGCTACTGTGTACACATTGGCTGCTTCATTACAGATGGTGTTTATGACTAGGACCTGTAGAAAAGACTGTGGGAAATGGGTCTGGTATGAAATGTCGACAGGTCAAATTGTAGAAAGGTCAAATTGTTGACAGTTGAGTATTATGAGCCTGATTCACATTTAGGTGCGAATGGGACTTACGCAAGTCGTTTGCGTAAGTCCCATTGACACGTAACCTCGGTGCATATGCGCAGTAGATGTTACGTATCGGAAGGACTTCTGGAAAAGGGGCTGTCCACATTTTGACTCTCGACATAACAACCAAGGTAAGAAACGACCCTATGTACTCAGCCTAGAATGGTTCGAATACTGTGTGTGGAATATTTGGATGAATATCAGAACACAGACATTTTTATCAACATATGGAAGTATTATTACTATTATTCTATTAAATCTATGTATTATAGAGACAGTTTGAAGGAAAGACAGACAGATGATGTGATCTTGTTTGTTACTATATTCATTTCTTGTAATATTGTTTTGGGGTTTTTTTTCCATTCATCAGGGAAACCTTATATAATGGTGCCGTCTCCTTCTGTAGCATTGATGCCATAGGTTTTACCCAATCCCATACATTGTCATTACCTTCATGTCATCTCCTGTATACCTGTCATGTTTTAGATATACACTATCTGCACTGATCTGTGTACTGAGAAGGTAACTGCTGCTCTCTGGTGGTGAAACTACTGTACTGCAGAAATGTGGAGAAATGTGACTCAACATAGAATTGGCCTGGGTGCAGAATTACGACTTTCCCCCAATGGATGTGTGCTTCAGTCAGATTGTGGCTGCATTTTTGTTTGTTCTGGTGAATCCTGATTTAGGACTAAAGATTCTGGTCACATAGTTCACCAATGTTAATGCTGGAGGTGAGATTAATTCTGATAGGCAGGCTAACCCTAAGTCTCTCATTCTACACTACATCCCCTCCCCGCAGCCTAACCCTAAGTCTCTTCTTCTACACTGCATCCCCTCCCTGCAGCCTAACCCTAAGTCTCTCATTCTACACTGCATCCCCTCCCCGGAGCCTAACCCTAAGTCTCTTCTTCTACACTGCATCCCCTCCCCACAGCCTAACCCTAAGTCTTTCCTTCTACACTGCATCCCCTCTACTGCAGCTTAACACGAAGTCTTCCCTTCTACACTGTATCCCCTCCCCACAGCCTAACCCTAAGTCTCTCCTTCTACACTGCATCCACTCCACTGCAGCCTAACCCTAAGTCTTCCCTTCTACACTGCATCCCCTTCACGCAGCCTAACTCTAAGGATTTTGCAAAAAAAGACCAAAGTCCTGGGACTTTGTGGCGATTATGCTATCGCCGTATACACTAAAGTCCCGGGATGTTTGCCATTTAAAAAATACAATTCACCGTATTCACTAAAGGCGATTTGACCAAATCGCCTTTAGCTCGTCAGCAAATCGCAGAAAAACAAAGCGCCTTGTGTGCAGGGCCCTTTCATTAAAAGCGCCCCACACACAAGGCGCTTTGTTTTTCTGCGATTCGGTCAGTAGAGGGCATCCTTTTATAGAAAATATTATGTAATTTACATTAGGGGGCTCTAGTGATCGCTCTGGTGTTTATGACGTCATCATCGCTATAAAAGGGTGCCCTCTAGTGTCCGAATGGTCATAAGTAGCGGCGCCGAAGAAGAGGAAGGAGCCTGTCAACGGGGCAAGTGCCAGAAGAGGCCAAAGCGTAGAAGGAAGGACCGGAACATCATCTTCAAGCAAGCGGAAAAGATTCTTCAAGCAACTGGAGAAGATTATCTGCAAAGAAAGAAGAAACTACAAGCAACTATTTCCAAGAATGATGACAGCGAAACGGTGAGTGTGAAATAATTTCATTTACTTTATGCAACACACATTAGTTTAAAATACATTTAGCACAAAACAGTGTGGCCACCTGGGGTAATTTTACAGGTAGGGGGCAATATTATGCATATTAAATGTTTATTTTAGACACACATGTATGTAAATGTATTTGTGTATGTTTTTACTCACACTGTTTTTTATTGGGAACCGGATACAGCGCAGAATGCTTAGAAGCCTTACCATGCTGATGATGATATTACTACAAGGCTAAGCAATGCTGAGCCTTGTAGTTCTATCAGCGCAGCCATGCTAAGCATTCCAAACATGCTGCACTTGGGATTTTTTTTAAAACAGAAAGCATGTCGATGGGGATTTAAAATTGTGTTTAAAAATACGTCTGTTTTGATAAAAAATCACGGCGATATCGGGTCGATTTCAAATCGCTTTAAAAAATCGACTTTTGTAAATATACCCCTAAGACTCCACAAACCTGTCCAGTCGGGTGCCATCAGCTGCTGCGGCGGGTCTTTCGTGTCGGAAAGCTAATGAATGGGTAAGTTTCTGAAAAATGGATTCGGAATACTTACCCATTCATTATAAAAACTTTCTAATTACCCACATTTTCGCAATAGAAACAGCTGACAATTATCTCTATGTGGCAATGTAAGTTTCACAGTAGGTACATAACCAATTTCTTTTCCCCTTTGTGTTGATATTCTGTTACCTGATGAAATTAATGCTCTGTGTAGTGGCACAAAGAGCCCTTTGAGATACATGTAATATAGAGTGACCTGAGGACTTATCATCAGTAAGCTGCTCTTCCCTACCTGTTAATGACATGATATGATATTTTATGCTTTAGATTCTTTCCATGTGTTTTTTACTTCTTAATACTTGAACCTGTGCAGCTTTTAGGTTAATGCCTATTTATGTCATGTTAAAGTCACATACAAGTGTAAAATCTTTTTTTTTGCTCAGAGGTAAAAATAAAATGACTTCCATTTATTTGGGTGCAGAAAGAAAGTGTTATGAGCAGGGTGTAGAAGGACATACAGGGATCTGATTAGTCACATATCACTCTGTCCTGTTTATCCTGTTGTCACTGTCCAGATATTTTCTCCCTCTGTCCAGGGGGTCTTCGTTCTGAATGTACCCTGGCGTAGGGGTATATACAGACATTATATACCTGCTATGTCATTTTAACAGTGTATGAATGACTACAAAAATTGACTTTTTCTGACAACACTGAGGTCGACAGCATCATTATACTGATTTTAGTGGTTGATAGTGAATAATCAGACAAAAAAAAACCCCACCTAACCCTAACTGCCCCCCTCACCGCCGCCGGACCTTAACCGCCCCCGAACAGGATACTTTTCCCTAACCCTATCCTAAAAATAACATTTAGTGTAATACTCATCCATCCATGTCGCATCGAACCCAAAGGTGTCCAGCAGGCGTCCTCGCCGAGTGCCGAAGTGTTAATCAGGTGTCACAGTCCAATGAAGAATAATCAATCCAGCTGTGCTGGTCTTCCATTGGTCGGACTGGTAAGTATATTAGAGAGCTTGGACAAGGAATGCAGTTGAATTGTGGCTGTGTCTGTGTTGAACACCAGCCGCATGACGAATATTCCTTTTCCGAACGGGTGCTTATAGCTGATGGTCCTATTACAATTAAGCACCCAATTGGTCTGCAGCGGGGGCTGGCTGGTGAAGGTCAGGGTTAGGCTGTGAGAAGATGAGTGTTAGGGTAAGGGATAGGCTGATAGAAGTTTAAGGATTAGGCTGGTAGAAGGGGAGGGTTAGCCTGATAGATGGACATGGCCAACCACATCTATCTGACGGGACCAACCATCTGCTGTTTAGACCGGAACAGGCCCCTACAGGTTTCTTATTTTAGAACTTAGAAGCAGAAAAGAAGTTTATTTACAAAGAAGGATGGAATGAGAGGGTCAGGGTAAGACTGCAGGACATGGAGATAGAATATGGACATAGAAGGGATGGGATAGAATTAGGTTAAGGGTTACTCATGATTGCTCGCAGCGATCACACTTGGCTGGATTAACACATACGATTTTGGTAGCTTATGCGTAGGATCGGATTAACTGCGCATACGTAGTAACCTTTTTCCACGTAATTCATGTAGGATTTAGGCACGGAAGTCTATTAGGCACAGACTTATTAATCGCACTTAGCGACATACGTACGGAGGGACGTAAAAGTGGGCGGGGGGGCATTTAAATGTGTAATGTACGCACGTACGTAAGTAATTTACGCACCTAAAAGCACAGGTAGGGATAAGAGTGCCCTATGGACGTGTAAGTCACCAAAAATCCCTCCGTGATAGGGGAGTGTCATGGGTGTTGCTCTGCAGCGTAGGTGCGTTGATTTGTGTATTTTAGACACACGCATCTGTGAATCCGGTCCACTGATTTGATTGCAGCTGCTGGTTTGCTGGAAAGCAATGTGCTGCAAATCGGCACATGTGACCAGAAAGCCACACTCCTTTTAAAACATATAGGTTAGATGCCTGGGACATATGTAGCCTCCCTGCGCTACCAACTCAGTGTTTCTGTTACAATGTATAATATAATCTATGTATATATAGTACTTCTTGTACATGTTGATGTCATATTTTTTCTACATGTTGTAATACAAGTTTATAAGGTAAGTAGCAAACGCTAGCTAAGTATAATCAAGTATTGGCGGAGCTCACAAAATGGCTGCCTCCTCTCTATATATGTGACAGACATCTTTAATATCTGCCTTTCTTTCATTGTGGAAGGTATATTGAAAAAGTAACATTGCTATCATCTGACTAATCCCAGATTATGGCCATAATCCTTGTATTATTTACAGATAATCCCATGTACTTTACAAAATCAGATTATGTCTTGAAGCTCGTTTGTGGCTACTGACAGGATTTGTTGCTGGCCTATTGCCAGAGATGGTTATTGAAGCTAATTTATTACATTATCCTTAATTATACATATTACATTTATTTTTTCGTCTCATCCTTATATGAGACATAATCATGTCTGTGACAATTTGACCTCTGTGTTCATACCCTGGATTCCTCTTGTTTACAAAAACAGAGATGACACGAGAATGACTAGAGATCTTTGACGTGGCCTCCATAAAATGGAGTATTTGTTCTGTTCAACCATCTGCTGCTCAGACAGGAACAGCCCCCTACAGGTTTCTTATTTTAGAACTTTGAAGCAGAAAAGAAGTTTATTTGCAAAGGAGGATTCGTATAACAGCTGTGCCAGTATAGCACTACAGTATAGCTTTGTTTTATGATTAGATTATTAATATCAATGTGTACTGGTCGCCTAGACACTGTGGACGCAGCTGTTTATTAGACTGAACCGGCTTTATTAGACTAAGAATATGTGACTTCACTGAGGTGTGAGGTACACAGTACCTCCGAGTCCTGCCTCGCTGAAGTCACTGCTTCTTAATAAGCTGATTTAGTGCATTGCTATGAATTTGTGTCCCACTAAGAGCACCCTTATGTACTGGTTACAAGAATGGCCATTTATTGCCATCATTTGTCTATTGAGAGTTCAGAGAACAAAGGCATTTAAGAGAAGGCGCTTTACAAAATAAAGTAGATACTAGGGGCTAGACTTACTAAACTACGGAAAGGTAATAGTGGAGATGTTACTTAAAGCAACCAATCAGATTCTAGCTGACATTCTCTAGTATGTAATAGGAAAGTGAGAAGTAGAATCTGATTGGTTGCTATAGCTTCACTTTTTCTTTTCCGCCATTTTGTAAATCTAGCTCTAGGAATACAGGGCGCCACTGATAGGGGGCAGCACAGACAAGTGCTGATCACTATATGCAACATAATAAAGGCCTGAATCCAGAAGTAATAGCAGATTCTGTGCATTATCCTCTGTTGTGGAGGCTAAATACGGAATTCTCTATCCTAAATACCATGTGTGTGAGTGGAGTGCACACCGCCTGCATATACAGCCCTTCCATGTGCAGAAGTCTTAGCACGCAGAAGGGCCATATATGGAATGCAGCATTGGACGTAAGGGCTTTACCCTGCCCTTACTGCACTATTAGATGCCATCAACCATGCATGGCGAGTGAAACACCCTGCCATCGCAGAGTGAATTCCGCACAGAATGCAGCATTGGACGCCTGCGTTCTGATGCGGAATGAACGCATGTGCTGTAACAACTGACTTACACACATAGGGAACATAAGCAATCTGTCTTTATTAGTTCTGGATTCGGCCCAAAGCTCTTTACTTCATAATAGGCCTTTATATGATATAGAGCATAATTTAAATAGAATTAGGGAGAAATAAAGAGCTTTATTGTGGGGAATTTATAACCTTCATATGGTTAAAATTTTAACACAAATAAACAGGAATAAAGAGCTATATTATGTGGAATATAGAACCCTATTATGGGGATAAATTGAGCCCAAATAAAGAAGAATTAAGAGCTTAATTATGAGGCATATTGAATGTATGACCCATAATAAAGCTCTTTATTCTTCCTCAAATGTATTACAGGAATGGGGAGAATTTATATGGTACCTTGAAAACATGTATATTATAGAAGTGTTACAAGCTATAACAAATAAATCTGATGCAGTAAAGGAGCCATCACTCAGAATTACACCTTCGTCTTACGTACGTTGTTTTAAGAATTGAGCTACTACGCATGCGTAGTAGCTTATTTACGCTATCTGCGTACCATTTCTGTACGTAGATTGCGTAAGCGTGGTCTAGAGATCTACGTATATAAGACGAAAACTACGTAACTGTGAACCTGGACTGCTGTCCTTATGCATTACAGATGCGTCCTTGATCATAAACCATCCTGGTGGGGGTGGCTAATCCTTGGTATAGCTTGGCTGATACAGTCTCCCTGTCCACACTCCACATCTGCGAAGCATCTGTCAGTTATCCAAAATAGAAGCAGGATTTACAAAGGAGTCATTGTCGGAGGAGTGCATGTGTGGAATGTGGCCCCTGCAGCGTGGATGTTAGTGACACTTGTTTCTGTAGAGCACGGTGTATGATACGAATGACTGGATATGCTCTAGCGAGCGTGTTGTTATGCTTTGTCCCTCTGAGTTCCCCAAGAGCAATATTGATGTGATGCACCCAGAATGGCCTAAATATAAGTGATATTTATATAAAGAATGCAAATATTATGTATTGCCGTACAAAGAACATCATTCAGACCCTCAACAGAGGAAGCTTTCAACCTAATTTCCCTGCTATGTTATCACACAATGAGGCCAATTAATTACCCAACGACAAATTGTCTTTGGACTTTGAGAAACCTTCATGAGCATGGGGTGGACATACAACAATAGAGGTCGGCCCTGGTAATGGCGGGCCGTATTCAGAGATCCCTTTTTTCTCCGGTTTCCGTGCGTATTTATAGGCATGTTTAAATTGCGCATGCGTAGTAACTTTTTATACACTGTTCAACGTAGACTATATGCTCAGAAGTGCCTGATAGCACGTGGCTAAATACGCACGGATCTTCCACGGAAAAATACGCACGGAGGAATTTACATAGAAATGGGTGGGAGGCTTTTAAATGAAGAGAAGTGGGCGTGATTATACAGATACGAGCGGACGAAGGACACATATACGCTCGGAAAAGGCCATGGAAAGTTACAGCCGGTCTATGGAGGAAATAGTCTCCGTGGGCACGGATTAGCAAGGGGGGAGTGACTGTGGTTTTGGTGGGTGTTACTTGCTCCGTCTGTGCGTATATTTGTGGACCGATCGCCAGATGGATCTCTGTATATGACCCGGCAGCCACTGTACTAATATCATTTATTTGTTTCTTTTACACTTATGGCTGTATTGTGATTGTCTATTGAGGTCACCTAGTCCCCACCATCTATATATTACACAGCCGCGGACTATGGGGTATACCATAGTCTGCTGCCATTATACAGTAGATGGCCATGGCGTGAATCATATAAACAATATTATTTATACAGGGTTTTGGGGAATTTGGCGATTTTCTCCATCGCAGCAGGTTTTATATAATAGCGCAAAGGAATTATTGTCTGAAATTTATTGCAAGAAGTGGAGGCTGGACACATATACAAGAGGTAGAAGTTGAGGATGGAAATATATATATATATAAAAACAGAAAGGAACAAGGGAGCGCCTTAAGGTAGTGCATTAAAAGAGGATTTATTGGTGACAATGTAAAAGCCTTGATAAAACTCGTACCAAAATTAAAAAGTTTAAAAGCATGTGTCAATTGTGAGCCTGTACATCACCGTTCCGAGAATCAGCTGGCGTCCCAGGATTACAAGGTGCAAATGTTAAAGTGCAGGCAGGAAACAGCATATGATGCAGATAACACTGTTGCTTGGCTCCAACTAACGGTGTTATCTGCATCATATGCTGTTTCCTGCCTGCACTTTAACATTTGCACCTTGTAATCCTGGGACGCCGGCTGATTCTTGGAACGGTGATGTACAGGCTCACAATTGACACATGCTTTTAAACTTTTTAATTTTGGTAGGAGTTTTATCAAGGCTTTTACATTGTCACCAATAAATCCTCTTTTAATGCACTACCTTAAGGCGCTCCCTTGTTCCTTTCTGTTTTTATATATATATATATTTCCATCCTCAACTTCTACCTCTTGTATATGTGTCCAGCCTCCACTTCTTGCAATAAATTTCAGACAATAATTCCTTTGCGCTATTATATAAAACCTGCTGCGATGGAGAAAATCGCCAAATTCCCCAAAACCCTGTATAAATAATATTGTTTATATGATTCACGCCATGGCCATCTACTGTATAATGGCAGCAGACTATGGTATACCCCATAGTCCGCGGCTGTGTAATATATAGATGGTGGGGACTAGGTGACCTCAATAGACAATCACAATACAGCCATAAGTGTAAAAGAAACAAATAAATGATATTAGTACAGTGGCTGCCGGGTCATATACAGAGATCCATCTGGCGATCGGTCCACAAATATACGCACAGACGGAGCAAGTAACACCCACCAAAACCACAGTCACTCCCCCCTTGCTAATCCGTGCCCACGGAGACTATTTCCTCCATAGACCGGCTGTAACTTTCCATGGCCTTTTCCGAGCGTATATGTGTCCTTCGTCCGCTCGTATCTGTATAATCACGCCCACTTCTCTTCATTTAAAAGCCTCCCACCCATTTCTATGTAAATTCCTCCGTGCGTATTTTTCCGTGGAAGATCCGTGCGTATTTAGCCACGTGCTATCAGGCACTTCTGAGCATATAGTCTACGTTGAACAGTGTATAAAAAGTTACTACGCATGCGCAATTTAAACATGCCTATAAATACGCCAGAAATGGTATCTGGACACATATGTAAGGGGCAGAAGTAGAGGCTGGACATACAGGGGGCAGAAGTCGAGTATGGAAACATATACAAGAGGCAGAAGTGGTAACTGGACACTTATACAAGGGGCAGAAGTGGAGTCTGGACATACAAGGGGCAGGAGTTGAGAATGGTAACTTATACAAGAGGCAGCAATGGTGGCTGGACACATTCAAGTGGCAGAAGTGGATAGATGGGCATATAGACAAGGGGCAGATGTGGAGGCAGGACACCTATACAAGGGGCAGAAGTGGATGGCTGGGAATATATACATGGGGCAGAAGTGAATGTCTGGGCACATACAAGGGGCAGAAATGAATGGCTGAAGTCTGGGCACATGCAAGGTCACACAGGATGGCTGTCTTAGGGTCAGGCTGCGGGGAAGGGAGTCTTAGTGTCAGGCCGCGAGGAAGGGAGTCTTAGTGTCAGGCTGCGGGGAGGGGAGTCTTAGTGTCAGGCTGCAGGGAAGGGAGTCTTAGTGTCATGCTGCAGGGAAGGGAGTCTTAGGGTCAGGCTGCGGGGAAGGGAGTCTTAGGATTAGGCTACGGGGAGGGAAGTCTTAGTGTCAGGCTGCAGGGAAGGGAAGTCCTATGATAGAAGTTGACTTAGGGCTAGACAACCATTTAATCACCCCTACACAGCATATCCTTTAGTTGTATGTGTTGGGGAGGTGATACCATGAATCACCTGCTGCAGGGAAGGGAGTCTTAGTGTCAGGCTGCAGGGAAGGGAGTCTTAGGGTTAGTCTACGGGGAGGGGAGTCTTAGTGTCATACTGCAGGGAAGGGAGTCTTAGGGTCAGGCTGTGGGGAAGGGAGTCTTAGGATTAGGCTACGGGGGGGGTAGTCTTAGTGTCAGGCTGCAGGGAAGGGAAGTCCTATGATAGAAGTTGACTTAGGGCCAGACAACCATTTTATCACCCCTACACAGCATATCCTTTAGTTGTATGTGTTGGGGAGGTGATACAATGAATTGGGAATAGCACTGTATGTTTTACTGATCAATCAGTTTTGTAACTGGTGTGACAGAAGGACGTGTGCCAGTGATAGAGATCTCAAATGTTTTCTTTAAAGTAACAAGTGCTGTCCAAGCATATAGACAGGAAGAACAAAGTAGCCTTTCATATGAACTCCACTTGATCAATAGCGTCCCCCTGAAACGAGAAGTGCCTGTGGTATATTCTGGAGCAATACAAAAACGCCATTGTCTGATAAGAAAATGAGATGACAGTGAGTCTGTTGTGGACAAGCACAAATATTTTTATTGTACATCAAGAGGAGAGTCCGCTCACAGGACTGTAATAACAGAGTGAAAGGAGTGTTCATGGTAGAAAATAAAGTCAAATGAAACAACTCTATTCATTGGACCAAGGATATGGAAGCTGCTTTTTTTTTTTTAAACCAACCACAAATGTACAGTATGTCATTTCTCTTAACCCCTTGAGAGCAGAATGGGCAAACAACTAGGTTGATGGGGCTATTAGCTCAATATCCACATACCCTCCAACATGACCCATTCCATTAGGTACAAAATACTCTGCTCTTCAGTTTCCAACTATCAGTTACTATGGTGACCGCCTTTGTTGCAGAAGCAAAAAGTTTTCTAAATATCAGTTAATTCATTTAAACCAGGTGAGTGACAGTTGAAAGCTCAGGAGCAGATTATATTGCACCTAATGGAATGGGTCTTGTTGGAGGGTCTGTATCCAGGTTAACATAATCATGAACACATTTTAGACTAAAGGTATCCTGCAATCATCTACTGGTGGTGTATCTCATTCAAATGTATTCACTTTCACTGTAGGACCTTCATTTTCCCACTACACACAATGGGGTAGATCCTGAACAACGTTTGCATTCCGTTTGTTCGCGTAGCGAATTTTCGCGTACGTAAATTCGCTACGCTACCCTTAACACACCCCCTGCACGGACGTATTTTGTGAAAATACGCTACCCAAACCCTACCTTAACTTTTCCAAACGTAACAGCATACGTCCGCTAACGGGCGTACAGACTACGCAAACGTACGCAGCTTAGCACGCCCATACTGTACACTTTAAATACCCCCCCCGCCTACTTCACAAAATTCGCACGTATTCTTCGCTAACGTAATTTTGGCACGCCCACACGTAATTACTTACGTTCGCAATACGTGAATTATCCTTACGTTAGAAAATACGCTACGCGAATGTGCGTATTTTCTGCGGTGCGCATGCGCAGTTCGCTCAAAACTGCGAATTTACGTGTATACCACACGTAAATTCGCAGAAAAACGTACAGCAGGATCTGCCCCAATGTTAGCAGCCTTTTTGTGCTGAACCAATGTTCAAACTGAACCCATAGATTAATTATGAACTAATGGCATCACTGAGGTACTTATGAGGTACTTATCTTCACAACACCTGACTAATATTCATAATACCTGACTAATATTCATGAAGCCAGATTAATATTCCTAAAGCGCTCTGTTCTATGTAACCTCATAGGCTGTGTAATCGACTCAGCCCACAGAATTGGTGCCACAGCAGTGTGTTTTGTGTCTTTCAGTACACATTTCCATTACCCTTCTATTATTATCCTGTCTAGTGGATCCATCTTTTCTGTTTTTTGACCCTCACATTCTGTGCATCTATATTTATTTTTTTAGAATGCAAACATCCGATGCATCCAGATTGACAAACCAGGGAATTGTAATTATTTTACTGAGCAATCAGCATGTGCTGGATTTTAGAGAAAGAGTAAATTTTCTAATTAATTTAAGCCAATATTTTATGGATTTTTAAGCAAACTGAATCCTAATTGTAATAAGTCTGGTTCCTCATTTTCTTAATGTAGGTCCAAATCTGTTTATTGAACTGGCATTAGTCATTTGGTTATTTTCTCAGACAGCAACATGAATCATTGAGGTGATAAAGCAGCTATTGAGACAAGACGGGACTTAATTGGAATATTAAATTCACAGTAATGAATTTATTCCTCATCTTCACTGTATTCATTGGCTTACAAATAAAGTTTGCATAACCAGGCGAGATGAGGTAATCATGATAAAATACTTCACTACAAGATGGTCAGAACTATGTGATTTTAAATATAATCACCTGTATTGTTATAGTAAAAAGACAAATATTCAAGAGAGTTAAAAAACAAAACAGAACAAAAAAAAATAAGAAAGAGGGAAAACACAAACAAATAGAGCAACTCTTATTTCATAAGCCAATAGTAATTTGTATTCATTATTTTAGTTAGTGGGTACTTGGCCATTGTAATAAGTATGTATAAGAAGACTTATGGTAGCCATTTTGTTAAGATCCTTCCATCTTGGCTGCTTGTATATTCAACAAGGGGAGGTTTTTTGTTTGTGTGTTGTTTTTTTTAATGCACTTTTGTAATAAATTTACAGCTCATTATGAAAGTAATGTTGATATGTTGCTGCAATTTAATAGGCTGTCTCTCCAGAGTGTCACAAAATACAAGTTGCACGGTGGAACTTGCCCCTTAAAGAATTTGTCTAATGCTGTGTGGATAAGTAATGCCATCTTTGTTTATTCAGTCTGGCTATGGATGAGCCCTGGTAGGCCCTTCTAATGGTCCAGTCACATATACAAGCAGAGTTTGAGGTACCTAAATTAATGGTTAACTAATTAAACTAAATTGGTTGCTTTCTCACCACAAGACATATTATTATTATTGCACGAGATGCCTCAGGGAGTTTGCAGTGAATTGAAATTCTTCTTTACAACTAACATCACACATTTATTTTAGGGTGATATTATCAAATGATTGTTTAAACTTCCAATGGAACAATCATGTTGTAGAAGAAATAGAGCCCTAATGGGATATAGAGTAAGGATGGAATAACAGCGCTCTGCAGGATAATTCAATGATATGGGAAGGTCCCTCACACAATTTAGCTTCCTTCAGCACCAGAGGGGCCAGTGGTCACCCGGTACCTCTAGGACAGAAGGATTTTTTGGAGTATCATCTCTGACACACCTTGACAACATACTGTAAGTAGAGTGTCCTGCAAGGTTTCTGAGAGCAGGTTATCTCCATCACCAAAAGATCGTAGGACCTTTATATAGTGTTTATACACTTTGTTTTTTTTATTTATCTTTTTTTTTAAATATGAGAGGGATTAGAATGGAAAGTTAATGTTTTTTATAGCGGCTCTTTGGTGTTTCTCCACAACCGGTGATGTCACAGTTGAGGCCTGAAGCCTTTTTACCTATGCTGCTAAGCAGATCTGGAAGCTCCTGTGTTATGGCCTTTTCGATCTTCTCTAGAAGACAACCCCCTATGTAGGAGCATTGATTGGACAGAAGCTTGAATGCTGTGATGGGGTTTACGCCAAAGAAATCCTTGTATGCCTCACGGTTGGGAAGATCAAACTTGCTGACATTGGTTTTAGCTACAATGGACTTGAAAATGAAGAATTTATCAGGGTCCTCAACGATATCCTTGAACACAAGTTCTCCGTCACTGAAGAATGTCATCTTTTCCTTGTAGGTCTGAAGATAGCGATCCACCAGCAGAGCGTGGATACGGACTCTGATAGCATGTTGACGGATGAAGGCGATCTTGTTTTCAAGCCTGTTCTCAATGACTTGGGTGAGATCTTCTAGAAGTGAGATCTCTTCCTTGAGGAACAGTTCCTTGTGGGTATCTGGATGATAGTCTTCTGGCCAGAAAGAGCTGACATAAACCCTTGGTGGTTCAGTCACATTGATCAGAGGTGCTAAGCTCCAGAAGAGGGCTCCATACACCCTCATGAGTTCTTGGGTGGCCATGCTATCTGCCTTGTTCAAGATGATACGAATCTGAGACTCGCGCCCTTTCAGCTGTCGGA